>PVIC010010771.1:0-42726 GCA_004025085.1 Thryonomys swinderianus
CTAAATTTTTCTTTGAGTGTTTTCTCTCCTTTTCCTCAGTCTTTTAAAACAAAGGCATTCTTTTTAATGCTTTTTGAATTTACCCATAAGAACATCTTTGATTAATCTCTACATATTTGAGATATGTAATGTTCTCATTATTGTTTTCCTTAAAATTTATTCTTCATTGATCAGGATTTCTGTTCTTCATTGATCCAAAGAGTGTTTTTAATTTCAGGTGACTTGGGAATTTCTGTTTAAATGTTTACTGTCAAGTCCTATTTTCTTTGGGTTTCAGTAGGAAAATGTGATCTACTCAGTTAAGACTTTCTTTGTGATGTAGCATTTAATCCTATATTTATATAAGCTGCATGAATGTTTTAAGAGGTGTTGTTTTTGACAGCACTTAGAATATGGCTAATAATTTAGCAATTGCAGTCATATTATTTAAATTCTTATCTGCAATGGCAGCATGGCCTGATGGACTGACATGTTTTAAATCCTGGATCTGTTTTGTTAGAATCAGTGACACAGTGTCATCGGGGTCACATTGTATCTCAGCCTCCTTTGTGCCTTAGTAAAATAAGGATGTCAGTATCCACCTTGCATTGTGGTTGTGCAGAAAAGCACCTTAACTATTGTGCTTGGCCTGCAGTTCATCATTTTTTACTAACTGGCCTCCTACCAAGTGATGGTGTTTCAAATCTTAATTCTCTCAGCCCAGGTAAAATGTCTTGTTATTGTTTATTTGCACATTGTCAGGTATTTGTGGGTTTTTTTTAACTTGTGAAATTCAAGTCTCCAATTTCTAACCTTTATCATCTTCTCTCTCATCAGGTTCTTTATTATTTTCCTCTGTCTTTAGGTTTATAGTAATAAGATTTTAGGTTTTTTATATGAGTATATTAGGATTTTAGGTTATTAAGATTTTATGTAATTTATGTGACTACCTCTGATACTATTTATAATGATGTCAATGGGCCCCCATTCTATACATTTTTCAAATATCACTTCTGTTACGAGGGTAACATTACTATATTGATACCCTATTTTTCAAGTAATGTAACCAAGGCATATACTAAGGAGAAGTGCTTAAGTAAAAGTTCAAAGTTCAGTTTTTCCATTACTCACTTACACTTTTCTTTCAAGCTTGAGCACTGTGGCCCTTTGTGTTATTTACCATACTAAATATTCTACTAGTACATTTTGTCCCTTTAGCACATACCCCAAAGTATAAATTAAAAAGAATAATTAAGAACAGATGCAGAGGAAGTTTCTAATAATTATTCCCATACAGAGCTCACTTTGTCCCCACCTCGGAGACCACTGTCCGAGACGCCAGCAGATCGTCCTGCCTTTGCCTCTGTACCTCTTTCCCTTTCCTAACAGATGCACATTCTGGAGTCTTGGGTTGTCCTTCAGGAAAACAGTGTCATCGTCCTCCCTCCTCACAGCAGCGTCCCCAGGGTCTAGCACAGTCGCGGCCGCATAATGGGTCTGGATAAATATTTGTGCGCTTGAATAAGGACTTGGAGTTTCCTGCCAATGGATCTCAAATAGACTTTGGCTTTGCTTCTGCATTGTTGGCACCCTTGCCTTGCTTCCTCACTGAAGTCCGGCCTTTTTCTTTTCTCCTCTCAGCCTCTTAGGTTTTCACCTCATCCTCAGTAGAGGGTTCGTTTCAGGCAGCATTTCTGATACCAAACCAGTGTGGCCTCAGCTTTCTTTCCTCCCTAGTAGTGAACAGTTTTTGGAATTGATTTTTTTCCCTTAGGTGTTCAAAGTAATGACTTTCTCTGCTTGGGCTAAGCTCTGTTGTTCTTCCTAGCTTTCCTGTGGCTGTTGTGCTTCTGTAGTCCTGGGGATTGAGCCTGGGGCTTCTGCACCAAGCTGCAGACTCAGCTCTTCTTTATAGTTTGAGACAGGGTCTCAGTACGTCGCTGATTTGCCCAGGCTGGGCTTGAACTTGAGAACCTATTGCCTACGCGTCTTAAGTCACTTTCTGGTTACGGACATGTACCTGACACCCCGAAATTGAAGGAGGGAAGAAGTGTATTTTGTCTCACGTACTTTAGAAGATTCAGTCCATAGTTGCTTGCCTTCAAGGCAGGAAGGGCGTGGCAGAAGGGCCTGAGCCCAGGAAGGCTGCTCTCCCCGTGACAGCCAGGGAGCAGGGAGTGGAGAAAGGCTCACAGAGGGAGCTACACCAAGTCACACCCCAGCGGCCACCTCTAGCCAGGCCCCACCTGCGACCAGCGTATTTAGCTATGAATTCATCAGTGAACTAACTCGTGACTCATTTATCTTCCAAAAGGCCCATGACTGAACACATGAGGCTTCGGGGGGAAATTTTAGATCTAAATCATAACCCCAGCCTCCCAGAGTGCTGGGATTACAGCCGTGTGCCACGCCCTGTGGCTAAGCTTCTAATCGTGAATCTGGGGACCAGGAGAGCCGGCGTTGGCCAGCCGCTCACCTTGTCTTCCCACTTGGGACCTGGAGGACCACCGTGCTTGGGCTGAGGTGTGCAGTATCTGTTTCTGTATTTTTTCGAATACTTACTCTGGTGTACAGTATCTGTTTCTGTATTCTTCTTTTGAATACTTACTCTGGGATCGAGTAAGTATTCAGAATAAAGAACGTTGGACAGAATTTTGATTATTTTTTCCTATTCCGTCCACTTGCCAGTTCTGTAAGTTTGCCGAGAAGAATTTAAAGAGTCATGACCGAGAAGCTTTACATTTGAAAAAGGGACAGCTTCCACAACATGCTGCATCCCGGTCCCTGATGTCTGCCGCTTCCTTAGAGCTCTGCTCTCCACAGAAGGGGCTGAAGCGTCACTCAGTGCGTTACTGCGGATGCTAGGACATCTCCCTGCGGTGCACACTGGGGTCATAGCTGGAACTGGAAGTTGAAAGAACGACACAGCCAGGGAGAGGGAAGGGCCTTGGGGCTAGAACACGATGCTAGACTCGGTTCCTCACGACCCAGCTACGCACACTCGGGAGCCGGCTCTCTAGGCTTGGTGTCTAGAGGGTGTCAGTGCTCGGCGCTCTCGCCTCTTCTTGCCGTTCCCCGGCAGCTGCCTGCTAAGAGTGCAGCCCTGCACAGAGCACCAGTTTATTTCCTCATCTGCTTCCCCGGAGCTGTGCTTAGTCCACACGCTTCCAGATTTATTCAAGTAGATTATGATCATCCTTCACATTTTCAACTTCTGTGATTTTTGTTTCATCTGCTAGCTCTGTGGTTAGTGTAATGGAAAGATGAGCAAAACCACAATATAAATTATCTGCGTTCTCTAATCCCAAAGTCAGAATTCTTCTGCAGTCATTACATCCGTACTCGTAAAGTGTACTTATTGCCTAACAGATTTCAGATAAGAAATTTTAAGCCAAAGCTACTCTTTGAAAGTTAGAAAATACCTTGCAGTGGTCGGATGGAAGGTGGGGCTTGAGGCTATTAAGATGCTTTGTTCTGTCTCGCCTTAAATTTTCTCTTCCATGTGGACTCGAGAAGGCTATGTGCATGACACCAGTAGAGATGAGAAATAAATTAATTCCTTGATATTCTACCTTGCTCAGCCACCCTGGCTCCATACAGAAAAGAAGAGAGAGATAAGATGTCTAGGCTTATGCCAAGGAGATCAGGCTTAGATAAAGCTGCCACATAGCTGGGAAGCACTGCCCAGGGGTGAATTTCAGCTCTGAGCACTGCCTTTTAGTGCATCCTGAAGCCAAGCCTCGAAAGTTAGCTCCTGCCCTTCACTGGAGGACAGAGGGGAGAGAGGCGGCTAGCGCTCAGAGGTGAAGACATGATGCTTGATTTCCTTATTCTGATAGGGGCCCTGGTTATTCCCATCCTAATGTGAAGTAGCAGCAAAAGCATCCTTTCCAATTTTATTGTGCTGTATTATGTAACGCGTGTAAAAACTTTGTGCTCATTACTTAGCTCCCCTGGGGAACAGGCTTCCCACTATGTTGGCTGCTGGAAGCAGGCAGACTGGGACTCCTTTTGATTTTATTGGGCTCTGGAGGACAGGGCAGATCAGGAACTAGAAGAGCTTTCTGCATGCAGAATTTCCCTGAGCAGAAGCAGAGGATGACAAGATTGCTAATTCTTTAAGAGTAATGGCAGATCCTTTGCACTGCATAAAGCTAAGCATCTCAAATATGGAAGACACTCTACTATTATGGTTTATATCTACATGTCCCCTAAAAGCCTCATGGGTTCATAGGAGGGATTTTTCCGAGAGACCTGTACGATATGGGCTTGTGGCTGACTTGCTCTTAGGAATTAGGGCCTGGTCTAAAGAGGCTGGAAATAGAAGGTGTGACCTGGAAGTGTTTATCTTCTTTCCCAGATCCTCCCCTCTTGCTCCCTGGCCACCATGATGTGTGCTGCTCTCTTGCTGGATTTTCTCCATGCCCTTTCTGGCTTGGAGTCAGCTGACTATGAGTCGAAACCTCTACAAACTGTGAGGCCAAATAAACTTCATCCTTTCAATCGTAGTGTCAAGTGCTGTGTCTCAGTGATTAGAAAGATCAGTAAGACATCTACCTTGTGTTACCAGCAGCTGCCTGATGTGTTAGGGACTCTGAACTCTTAGAAGCTTCGCATGCATTCCTGCTCTGGGCGAAAAGGTTGATTGTAATGAATTTCTAGGCCCTTAGCTCAGGGACTTGGGGACTTAGAATGAGACTGGAGGAATATGCAGAAAAGAGTTTCCACAGTAGGCTGTCTTTTGTAAATCTTGGTTTCAGTGGTGGTTGTTGGCTGGTGTCTGGGACATGGACCCAATAAGATTAATTGTTTGCACCAACATAGTTTGTGCAAACAGGATGGCTAAGAACCTGCTTTACATTCAGAAGCATTGAGTGTTAGTACACGTCAGGCAGAGTGCCCACATGACCACTTTCCAGTAAAACCCCAGACAGACCATTCTCTGTTGAGCTCTCCTGGCAGACGGCATCACGCATCAGTTGCCACTATTCACTCCCGGAGGAATTAAGCATGTCCTGTTGACTGCACTGGCAGAGGACTCAGAAAGCTGGCGTTGGGCTTCCTCCAGACTTTGCCCCTTGCACCTGTTCCCTCAGGTGGCTGTGCAGTTTACTCCTTCTCTGTGATTGTCACAGCTGAGTCATGGGATGCTGAGTGATGGAATTCCTTTTAGTGAACCATTGAACTGATGTGGATCTTGACAGTCCCTCCAGTACACAGCTCACCAACCCAGGGTGTGATCTCTCCTGTACATAACCCACCATTGTGGTTTAGATCTAAAATGTCCCCCCAGAAGTCTCCTGTGTCTAGAAGGTGGTTGGATTGTGGGGGTGCTATATTCAGGGAACTCGCCCACTGATAGCTGAATTCTTGTCTCTGGCTCCTCCCTTCTCTCTATGCTTCTTGACTGTCTTGGGCTGAGCAGCTCTCTGCTGTAATGTCTCTGCCTTGGAACCAGCTGACCATGAATTGAACCCTCTGAAATTGTGAGCCAAAACGAGTCTTTTATTCTTTAAGTTTCAAGTGTTAGGCATTTTTCTCCCCAGCTCCTGACTAATGGAACCCAGCCCCCCAAAGGCTGACATTCTCCATTCTCCTTTCACCAAGTTTCTGTTCCTAAGGTGCTGGGCCTGGGGATTCAGCTTAAGTGGTTCTGCACCTACCTTGTTCCTGAGCTTCTTTTATAACAGTCTCTGGACAAGAACATGTTTTTGCCCTCTTACCTCCTTCCTGTCTCTAGTAATCAGCCATATAATTTCCTTTTTTTCCTCTTTGGTGGTGCCAGGGTTCAGACTCAGACCTTTGTGCTTCCAAAGTAGGCGCAGTACCACCTGAGCTAAACCCCTGGCCCCACAATTTCCCTTTTTTAAATCTTCATCTATTTAACTCTCTGTGATAGTTAACATTACCAGAAACTAACTACGTGCCCTTTACTGAATGTCTCCCTGAATATGTAGGGGACCCCTCCTTCTTGGTTTTCCTCCCGGGATATTGCTTTCCCCTACCTTTTCTCTCCTTCCTCACATACAGTGTATACCTGGTTATCAGAATGGTAGTCTTTCTACTCAATTTCCAGTCCTAAAGCTCAAGTGCATTACAAATACTGGATTTTTTCCTTCCAAACTCTAAAACTGCTTACTAGACTGCTTGAAAACTGAATTAGCCCCAGATCTTCCAGTTTACCACCTTGCACCCCACCCCCACCCTAGGGATCAGTGAGCTCAGGCTTCTTTACCAAAATACCACGGCCTGGGGGGCTTCAGGTGGAGGAATTTACTTTCTCACAGCTCTGGAGGCTGGAAGTCCAATAAGAAAGTGCCGACAGCATTTCTACTAACGCTACTTTCTTCGGTTCTTCACATTTTCTGTGTCCTGCCAAGGCCATTTCTCTGTGTGTGGTCACTCCTGTTGTTTTTTCCTCTCCTTAGAAGGACATAGTCTTACTGGATTAGGGCTCCACCCCGATGACTGCATTTAACTTTAATGACCCCCTTAAAGGCTCTTTCTCCAGAAACATAGCTACATTGAGGATTACATATCAATCTATGAATTTAAGTGGTACATGCTACAGTGTGTATCGCTCTATATATGCTTGAAATTATGGCACTGGCCATAGGAAGTTGAGTGGGGAGAGCTGGTGGTAGGCTTGAGTTTTCCCTCTCTTGGGTGGGGTGCACATTTGATTTGAGTTTGAGGGGAGAGCCATTGGTAGAGACTGACTTGAGTGGTAGAGCGGATGATGGGGACCAGCTGTCTGGTTTAAGTAGCTGATCAGAGACAGAGTTGCGTTCTTGGTGACACAAGGAGCAGCAGAGGAGCCCTTCTGAGGTTGTCTTGAGAATCACCTACTTGAGGAGAGAGCACCAGAAGCCCAAACCCTCTGGGAGGACGTTACGAGCAGCATGAAGGAGGCTGGGAAACGTTTTCTGTTCCTCATCCACCTTGTAAGTCTTCTCCATCCATGACAAAGCCAGTAGTCACGGACCAAAGAAAGAGTAAAAATAAAAACACAAAACAAAACCTGGATGTCTTCATCCTCCCTTCTTATAGCTTTCTTAGCCTGAGTCAAGGCCAAGTCAAAGGACAAGGGACACTTCCAATGAAGGGAAGGCTATAGTTACGTGCTCGTTGGCCTGAACTGGACTTTCTGTTAACTGCAAGTTACTGATCACTTGTTATCTCTCTAAAAAATGATTTAGTTTTGCTTTTGGTGCTATTGAGGATTGAACTCAGCTTGTCATACTGGCTACATCCCCTGTTCTTTCTTTATTTTTAGACAGTGTCTAAATTGCCAAGTTGCCCACACTGGGCTTCAATTTAGAATCCTGCCTCAGCCCCGCAGGGTGCTGGAACTTCAGGTGCACACCCCCACGCTATGTTCAAAGTCCCTCTCGTGCCTTCTCTTTGCCACTGTTTCACTCAGTTGTTGTCTTAGATAGGGTTCTGTAGAGGAACAGATAGAATAGGAAATATATGTATGAGTATGGAAAAAAAAGTGTGAGGTAGGCTTACAGCATTAGAATTGGAAAAGTCCCAGTGGCCATCTGCTGGATCAGAGACAGAAGAATCTAAAATGGCCGTCTGCAGGTTAGAGAGCCAGAGGATCTCAAGTAGCTGAAGGTCAAAGGCCTGGAAGTTCACTGAAGAATCACCAATGTGAGTCTTTGTTTGAAAAGTCTGCATTGAAAAGCTGAAGCTTCCGCACACAGAGCCTGAAGGCACTGGATCTTAATGTCTAAAAACAATCCAATGACCAGAGTATCTCTGATGAAAAGGGAAAACTCAAGATACAAGCATATTGATTGGTGGCGGGGTGAGTCTTCCCAACTCAGTTTGCTGGTTTACGTGTCAATCATTTACAGACACGCCCAGATCTCATTAATCTGCTGGGTGGTTCTTACTCAAGTCAATTAACTGTCACAGTTGCTAAGGCATAAATTCCATTCTACACATCTTGCCGTGGATCCAGTTGTCCATTCCTCACCCTCTATCCTGTCCTTTCTTTCCCTATGGCTGACCCAAGACCCTTCCTGGGCCAACTCTGTCCCCTGTCATCCGGCTTGCACATTGGCACCAGGTTGTTCTTTGGTAGAACACAGCGTTAATGCTCCTACACCCAGGCCTGGCCACTTCCCACTGACTGCATGGAGGACAGGCCCTTCAGGCTGCCCTGTTCTTATCCTCCTCTGTTTCTACAGGACTCCCATGTCTGTCTGAGAGGGAGGACAGTTGCTGCTCCCAGGCCCCTCTGTTTTTGGAGGAGACCTTGTTGCTCAGGCCGCTCTCCTTGTCTCCTTCCCCAGCTTATTAAGATTCTTCTTGCAAAGCTCAGTGTACAGCCATTGAGAATGACCTCTTTGGAGCCCAGTGGTTGGCCTTTGTCCTGCCCAACCCAGTGCTTTTGGGTCAACTGCCAAGGTCACTTGATTCTGTCATAGGTAGGAGAGTGCAGGCTCCTGAATGTGCCTTGGGTGTCTTTCTGTTGCCCGTCAGTTGGTTGCTCGCTCACTGGGCCCTCGTTAGACGTGCTTCTGGGGTCCATTTAACTTGCTAGATAGTCTCAAATTTTTTTCTTCCCCATAAACTTATGCTTGTTACCCTTCAATGCTTACCCAGTTTTTCTCTTTCTTTCTCTCTCTCTTTCTCTGGCTCTGTCTCTCTGTCTCTCTCTCTCTTTTTTCTGCAGTGACTTTTATGATTACTTTACCTCTTCCTGAAAATTTCAGCTGGTTGGTCTTAATGAATATTATACAGTCCGGGCCTCCTGCAGCTTTTTGCCCTAGTTCAAGTTCATTACTTTGACTCACATAACAGTGGGGAACAAGAAGACAAGGTCCTTAGCAGCTTCTCTTCCTGTACTTCTTGCTAAGTGGATCATGATATTTGGTAGCAGAAGGAGGGCTTGGTAGGAGTGGATTCTGCTCTTTCTTTCCACAGTCAGCTTTTCGTTCAAGATTTGCAAAACCATGTAATTAAGTGAAAATCTTGCAGTGAAGGATCCTTTTGCATTTCATGAGCAGTAACAGGTCCCACTTGAATTCCACCATTATCCTTGGGGCCATGTGAGTCCACAGCAGCCATTTGACGGGACCTTGCTGAGCGTGGGCAGGCCTTGTTTATCAGACCAACTCTTTTTAGCAGAAGAGATTTCAGATTTGTGGAGAGTTCTGCACCAAAGACCTGGGTCCTCTGGGAATCGACCATCTGTAGAAAATGAACCTGACCCTGACTGTCAGCAGAGTGGCGATCCAGGGAGCATCTGGCTTCTATGCAGTGATCATTTGCATTAAAATTCCTGAAGGCCACCTCTCCTGATTTCCTGTTCAGTTTTTCCCCAAAGGCCCAGATGGGAAAAACACATGATTACTCTCAAACTTGAAAAAAGAAATGAAACTACAGCAGAACCATGTCTAGGGGCTTTAATGTGGAGAGGAATGATATAGTGTGAGGTTGATATCAGGGTTCTTATTAGGGATTTGCTCATCCCTAAAGTGTTCATTAATGTGATAGAATCATACAAAGTAGCACACGGTGCCTGGGACCTAGCAAGTGTTAGCTAAGTATTTCCGATTGCTTACTTTGCTCTTGAAAACGATTAAAAAGGACCTGTGGGGGCTGGCTCAAGCCACAGCTAGCTAGGAGTCACTTAGATTTTCATGTGCCACACCCTGCAGTTCTTCTTGCCAAGAGATGCCCAGGTTAGAGGACATTGTTCCAGACAGAACCTGCTCATACTGGCCTCTGGAAAGGCAGCAGATGCACAGGAACTGCTGACCTTGGGATCCTGGCTCTGTTCCCTGTATAAACTTCCATAGTCTACTTATCCTCACTTAGTTTTCTCATCTGCAGAATGGGCTTCTGGGAGACTTGAATGATTCTGCCTCTGCAGATTTAACCAATGGCAGATCGATAACAATTATGAAAAGTTGCACTAGTATTGAGCATTATACACATCATTGTTATTCCTGTAGGTGATACAGTACAACAACTTGCAAAGCATTTATATTGTATTAGGTAATCTCAGTAGTTCAGAGAAGATTTCATGTAAAGTTTGCACAATAAAGTTAGTGAATAGGATATCTGCAAAGACATCATTTTGTTGTATAAGGCATTTGAGCTTTCATAGATTTTGATACCTGCAGGATGTCAGAACCAAAAGGAAGGGATAACTGTACTTTGCATTATTTAAAATAATCTAGATTTACAAATGTCAATGTGGATAAATCTTGAAAAGCATCTTTAGTCTGAATTCAAATGGCTCAGGAGCCTGAATCAGGGGATTGTAAATTCAGTGTGAGCCTAGACACTGTAATGAAGCCCTGTCTCAAAAAGGGCTGGAGCCGGGCGTGGTGGCTCACGCCTGTCATCCCAGCACTCGGGAGGCAAAGACAGGAGGATTGCTGAGTTTGAGGTTTGCCTGAGCTACATAGTGAGCTCAGGGCCAGCCTGAACTACAAAGCGAGACCCTGTCTCAAAAAAAAAAAAAAAGGGCTGGAGATGGAGCTCAGTGTGAAGGTCCTGGGTTCAATCCTCAGTACCACCAGGAACAAAATAGAATTTGGTGTCTTTGGAACTGACCCCTTGTGACCAAGAGATGATTTCTGTGTTGAAATTTCTTTAAACAACATCAGCACTTTGTGCCTGTGCAGTCGGTGTGATCCTCAGGCTGTGCTTGGGACCCTGTCTGTGTTTAGGAGTGATTTTTAGGGCAAGGCGCTTTCTATAAAACTCTAAGATTGTGCTCATCCCTGTTCTTCTGGGATGGTTGGGTTGAGAAGGTGGGACCATGGGAGCGTGACTTCCGGGAAGCCTTGATAACTTTATGGATTTTCCCAGTCCTGCGTGTGTCCGTTAATAATCTCAGATCTGCTGAAGAGATATTCACTATAAGTCTCAATATAAACTACATATTGCCAGCATATACCATTGAACTGTGTGTTAGAAGAAAGAATCATTTATTGAAGGTCTGCAGAGAAAAGAAATTGAAAGAGACACAGAGAGTGAGACAGGGAGAAGTAGAGACGAGGGAGACTTACCCAAGTTATTCCTCCAACTGTGGATGCAGAAGAACCTTCCTTTGCTCAGTGAAAGTAAAAGAAATAGTGTACGAGAAAACAAAACTTCCTGGTACTTTCATGCACAACACATAGTCATTCTGGTCACCAAAGGTGGACTTTTCTCCCTCTCTAGGATATTCCCCAGTGTTTTCTGCAAACACTGACTGGAAGTCTTTCAATTCAGTTCAGTTCTGTTTCTTTCTCCCTGACAGGAGCATTGAATCCCAAAGCTTGTGTTTTCAGTGCTGCAAGCCTATCTCATTGCACATGCCAGCAGTCACCTATGTTTCTGACCAGAAATGAGGTTCCAAAAATAACTTCCTTGGGTTTATTAACAGGATTTCTCTTTGCTGGACACCGTACCCAACACCCCTGCCTAAAGAAAGAAACGAGGTTTAACTGACTCATGTTTTTCATCTATGGCCTGTTGGCTCCAAATCAGAAACATCTACGGCGGAAAGGTGTGGCAGAGTGAAGGTGCTCGGCTCATGGCGGGCAGGTTGCAGAGCAGGGCAATGGTGTTGGAGAGAAGGAGCCTAGGGACCAGATGTATCCCAGGTCACACCTCCATGTCCCCTCCAGATACACCCAGGAGCATGCTTTACTGATGTGCTGGGTGTTTCTTAATCCAGTGGAGCTGACATAAGAGGATTAAAAGTCACATCGGGGTCAGCCATTTGTTACAATGGTTCATGAAACTCAGGACAGCACTTTACTTAGTAATAATGCTTTGCTGTTAAAAAAAAGATATGGCTCTGGAATAGCCAGGTAGTCTGGGAAGCATGGAGAAGTGATGTGGTGTGCCACCCTCCTGTGACCTCCACGTGTTCATCAAACCAAAGCTCTCCAAACCCCTTGGGTTAGGGAATTCTATGGCAGCTGCACCCCCCAGGCCTGAGTAATTATGAACTCAGTCTGAAGTTCCTCTTCTCTCTCTGCTGAAGGTTCCACGTTCCTACTCAGGGTTTGGTCTTTCTGGTAACCAGTCCTCTAGGTTTCCATGAAGAGTTACCTCAGTAGAACCAAAGACACTTCGGTCATCCAGGAAGGGCTGGGGGAGGGGGGAAGAGGAGAGGTAAAAATGACAAGATACAATATGTAAATATGCCAGTTCCCCAAGGTGAATGTAATTTTTATATGTATCATCAATTAAAAAGGGAAACTTGGGTCCAAGAGCAAATACCCAAATAAAAGATGTTCCTAGAACCTTGGTCATTTGGGAACCTACATGTACATTACAAGCTGCATGCCAGGTAATAGGGACAAAAACCAAGTGTATTTCTTATTAAAAGTTGCCGAATCATGGGAGGAGGTATATTTTGATTAATTATTTAGGAGTCACCGGGCTCCTAAACTTCCTCTCCTAATAACTAGAAGTAAATCCTCGCGTGACCTGGACCCCTTCTGCCAAGTCGCTCACGCCGCAGCTCGCCGTGGTGGTACCTGCAGGATCCCAGGCACCCCTCCCCCAGGGCTTCCTCTCCGCACAAGGATTTAGCCAATGAGCTGACTTCTATCCAGGGCCGGGATACAATTCAGAAGAATCATTTCTGTTGCTACCATTTGGTTCAGTGTGGATTCAGCCCAGAGTGCTCTCTGTGAGCACTGCCTGATGCTAAGGTGCATTCGGGCACACTGCTGGATTCCCATCCCCTGGGAGGGAGGTTTGAGGGGCTTTTCTCCTGCAAGAAGTGTTGCTCAAAGACAGACTTGTTTTTCCGGTACTGTGAAGGGTGAGTTTTGTAACCTCCTTTGAGACAGGGTTTCACTTTGTAGTGCAGGCTGGCCCTGAGCTCACTATGTAGCCCAGGAAAGCCTCAAACTCAGCAATCTTCCTGCCTCTGCTTCTCAAGTGCTGGGATTACAATCATGAGCCACCACGACCAGCGTTGTGGTGTATAGTACTGATTGCTGGTGGGCATGAGTCACCATGCCAGGTATTATGGTATATGGTTACTGGGGATCCAGCCAAGGACCTTGTGCTTGCCAGGCAGGCACCGCAATCACTGAGCTAAATCTGTGGCCCAAGAAAGCCCTTTTGAGTGACCAGCCTGGTAGGCATTTTTTTAGCTAAGATCTCAGGAAAGCTTCATAAATACAGTTTTTAACACTTGATGTCACCCTGGTGACAATCAGCCACTGTCCAGCATCCCACAGCCTGGAGAAAAAGGATTCTGTGATGTATTTAGGACATACACTACCCCTAACCCCAACCCTAACCCAGTGCTTCTCAACCTTCATTTTCTCCTCCTCTGTTCTTCCCCCTCCCTCTTTCCCAACCTGCAAGAGCCCTTTAAGACATGTTTCCTAGTTGCCCTACCCACATGAACTGTATCAGCATCAATATACTATAGTTATGCTTTAGATCTAAGAGGTCCCCCAAAAGCCTGGTGTGTTTGGAAGGTCACTGGTGCACAGGGGCGCTATATCATGAGTGGGATCGATCACTGATCAGTTAGTTCAGTAGTTGTGTATGCTGTTAGGAAGTGAGTCTGGTGGGAAGAGGTGGGTAACTGGGGATATGAGCTGGAAGGGTGTGTTCTGGCCTCTGGCTCCTCCCTCCTTGCTCTGCTTCTGGCTGCCATGGGTTAAGCACCTTTTCCTCCACTGTGGACCTCTGCCGTCCTGTTCCTTGGAGTCAGCACACCATAGACTGAAACTGTGAACCAAAATAAACTTCTCCTCCTTTAAATCAAGGTGTCAGGTATCAAGTCTGGTGACAAGAAAGTGACTGAGTCAACTTACCTCTGTTTGTGTACTGTGGCCCTAGGAGGGTCACAGACCATTATAATATCTCAAAATATTTGTCCCCTAAGGATCCATTTTCACCCCACTGAATGTCTGTTGAGAATTTCTATTCAAGTCTGAGACATTTTGGCCATGTGGTCCCAGCTGTGAATAGAGGTTACGTGGAGGCAGCGGAAGGTTGGTGTGCACATATGGAGCAAGCATTCCTGTGTTAGACCTGTAGCCACGTGGAGTTGGCTTGCAGAGGTGTTAAATGCTCAGAAGAATAGGCCATTTCATGTCTTGAGCTTTCACATTTTCGCCTTTACAGTTACTGAATGACTCTATGGGCAAACACCTTGTGCTGTATTTAAGGTGATTTTAGTGTTTGTTCTTCTTTTAAAAGTGCTGTTATTAGGGTCTAAGGAGCCAGCATTACAGCCACCTGGTAAGTGGCACTGGTGATATCCAGAACAAGTATTCCAGGAACTCATGGGAGTCTACGCTCTGTATGGCTCCTGGCACTGGGATGTATCTGCTGGTTCGAATGGCAAGACAGTACCTCATCAGTGCTTGAATTCATGTTCTCCTGTTTACCGGGGAGACTGAAATGTTAGATCCCTTTATCTTGTTCAGTGGTGACAACGAAATCGATTTCCTCTGAGCAGCTCATTGATGGCTCCACCCCATTCGGTGGCTAAAGATTTCCTTTCCTGCTGACTTGCCACACCTCCCCAATGCTCTCTGAAGTTTTATCTACACTGGGACCACTTCCGGGACCCTCTGTTCTGAATTACTGACTTCTGCATGATAGCATCTGCTTGGCTTTGGGAAATAGGTTTTGAATGAATGCTCTCTGAAGTGAATGTGCATGGAGAGATTGATTTATATATCTGCACTCTGACAAAGTCTTCCCTACAGACACCTGGGACCAAGAAGATAAGGATGTGGCCAAGCTCCTGGTAGAGTTGTCCTTTTGAGCAGTTCTGAGGACACAGGATGTCATGCTGATGACTCATTAAATTCAAACAACGCCCTGAAAGTTTGGTTTTGTCTGTAAAGTTGGCCAAGTTCTCACTGTGGTTAGTATGAGCTCCAGCATGAAAGATCCAACAGACGCTGAGTGGAACAAAGAAGCAACAAGCAAGAGACATCCTTCATTCAATCGATAAATGCATCCTGAGTGCTTGGGATGGTATCAAATCTCCAGAGATTCTTTGGAGGTATTCCATGACCTTGCAGAATTCACAGCCCAGGTGGAAGTCAGGCATGCTAATCAGTGACTAGGATACAAGGTGATGGATTCTGTAATAGATGCACATCAAGTTAACAGAGAAAATACGCACATGTACACACTCACACACACACACAAGCTGATCTACTCTGGCTAATGAAATGAGGAAGGGTCAGGAATGCAAGAGGACATGGCTTTTCAGCTCCATCCTAGAGAACGAGATGGTGTTTACCAGCTACGTTTGTGGAGGAAGGCATCCCAGAGGGAGGGAACAGAGAGTAGGTGGGCCTAGTGGCCTCGAAAAGCATGACATGTTGTGCACAGGTGGGGAGCAAAGTGTACACAAGAGATACAGAGTCTTGAACACTGTGTGGAGGTGGTTTCTCTATTTTTGGTCTAAGATGCCACTGAAGTTTATGGAGCATGATCAGATTGGTGCTGGGGCACGTAATCACAGAACATTAATTCTTGGAAGCATTGGCCCACTACTGTTGTCAGAAAGAGAACTGGGTATTAGAATAATGAGGAGAGAGCAGTCCCAGGTTTTGAAGAGGTGACGTCAAAGACTTGGTGACTAAATCTAGGCATGGGCAATAAAGATGATACTCCCTTCCCCACCATCATGTACAGCTGGGGCCCTTGAGGTCCAGAGAGGAGCAGGTGTGACATGTGGTCATGTTAAGGGGGAGGTGCTGATAGGGCATCGAGATAACAGCTGCCAGCCAGTCACACGGTGCTTAACAGTGGGGTGTGTGCTGGGAAATGCATCCTTAAGTAGTTTCCCTGCAGTGTTGACATTATTTTGTACCTACATACCCCCAGCTGGCATAGCCTAGTATACACTTGGGGTATATGGGCAAACACAACACACACACACACACACACACACACAAGGTGGGATTGAAAAATGTATTTACATTTTTTTATCACAGCAAGGACACATTACTACCAATTCCCTTTAGAATACTCCCTGTACTTCAAACCCAGTTAGCCCATCATTTTTACCACTTTCAGAACCAATTCTGAAGTCTTTTTCTTCTTCTTCTTTTTTTTTTTTAGTTTGAACTTGGGCCTTTGTCCTTGCAAGTTAGGTACAG
The DNA here is from genome assembly GCA_004025085.1 of Thryonomys swinderianus. Lineage (NCBI taxonomy): Eukaryota > Metazoa > Chordata > Mammalia > Rodentia > Thryonomyidae > Thryonomys > Thryonomys swinderianus. The sequence goes on from PVIC010010771.1 coordinate 16,095, forward strand.
TACCACTTGAGCCAGATCCCCGACCCCGTGAAGTCCTCTTTCTTAACTGTCTTTAGTTGCACTGTCCTGGCTGGCACAATGTCCTGAATTGATTCAAATGTTTTCTTTTCCTGGTCGTGTTGACTTTGGGAAGAGCTAGAAGTCACATCTTGCCAGATCCTGCGAATAAGCTGGATAAAGACACTAATGTTCTTGTAAACTTTTATAAACTTTGTAAACTTGGATGGCACTAGCAGCAGGATTCACTGTGTTTTTTATCACACTGCATTCAGACACTTATGCAAAAGGACTTCCAGAACTGCTTCAAGAAGTATCAATAATGATGTATATTCAAAACAAGGGAGAAGATTTGGAGGGTAATTAATAGCAGTGTATCTCTTTACCAAAATGGATTTTGAAAAGTAAAATATTCGTCTTAGTTTTGATCACTCCTTGTGTGTAAGGCATACTGTATTGCTCCTAGATCCACAATGAGTAAACATAAAGTTAAATCAATAGCAAGAGAAAATTAGGCCATCAAGAAATGTGGTAAGCAGGATATATATGAAGCTACTTTGGAAATAATGCAGTGCTCTTTTATAGTAAATGTTTTCATGAGTAGAAGGTGTGTGTTTTAAAATAAAGACAAAAGTAATGTAAATATGTAAGAAGCAGTCCTTCATTATGATCAAGTACTGGGGAGCATACTTAATTACATGTGTTATAGTTTATGCAACTGGGTTTTTATTTCTGTCAACATCACCACTAACTTGTGAGAATACAATGCTCCAATGTCAATAGGGTATAGGAATTTTCATGTCTCTATTGTAGTCATCTGGGCCCTCAGTTGCATACAGAGTATGGCATTGATCAAAACGATGTCATGGGGTATGTGACTGTAATGACAGATAAGAATTTATGATGCCAGGTGTACTAGTAATTGTCAGTTTCTGGTGGTACTTGGGCATTTTAAGAATGTGGAATAATTTTCAGTCATGATTCCAGCTCTTCTTCATGAACCGAGGTTGTGGGAGGGGAAAAACCCACAGATATTTATTGCACTGGGTACAAACAAGTCAGGTTCAGCTACTTTTCCGCTCATACTTCCATCTTTTCCTTCCAGGGGATGGCCAGGTGGATTTTGATGAGTTCATGACAATTCTTGGGCCCAAGCTGGTATCTTCAGAAGGTCGTGATGGTTTTCTTGGAAACACAATAGACAGCATATTCTGGCAGGTAAGTAAGAATTTTTTTAAGATGAAGTCTGGCAGTGCATATGTGTATCTGTGGCTAACTTTTGATTGATTGAGTTCTTGAATATGAAGTTCTCTTCTGGACCAGAGTGACATACCTTCCTTGAATTCCATGTTTAAGTCCAAACAAGGTTCTCTGAACAGAAAATCCAAATTACTCCCATTTAAGATTTGGAGGAGTGAAATAGCTTCCCATTTTTTATTTTATAGCAAAAATTCTGTGCTTGGGAGATTCACAAAGTTTTTTTCCCCACTTAGGGAACATGCAGAAAGGGCTTAGTGATATTATCGGAATCAGTCTGCTTGACCCTGAGCACAGGAGGTGCTGGCTGAGAGGATGCCAGGCGGCCTCCTGGGTTGGATTGTGTTGCCCTTAAGATGACAGAAGGATTTTATCTAAACATTTGTATTCAGTGTTTCTCAATATGCTTCTTTTTCAATCTTATGAGAGATCTCTTAGGAGATTCCTAACATCTGCAATTCTAATTATTACAGTGCTCTGCAGTCATTTTCGTATTTGCTCTTTAATTTTAAAACGGAACTTATTTCATGATTATGCAATTTGGGGTAGGGGTTGTTACAGTTTAAAAATTGTCAAGTTAAATTGAGTTATCCATTAGACACATGAAAGAGCCTTCAAGCACAGCGTGGTTTCTCTCATTTCTGGATACATCTTTTTCTGCACTAAAGATCTTCTTTTAACCTGGATAAGGATTGGATTATCTTTTGTCTTATTCAGATAATCATCTTGCATATAGCCCTACGTGTTAAGTAACAATTTGTTAGATACTCTGTAGTCTATCAGGCATTGTGGATTTTACAAAGAGCATTTAAGACGCAGTTTGAATGTTTAGGAATTTGACTGACAAACATTACTGATGAAGCGTCGGTGACTGTGGTGGTTACTAGACTGTAATCTGCTTGAATGCCGGACTTCATCGGCACGGTCCCTCCCAGCCGGCAGGTTGTCCAGAGCGGCTCAGTGATGGTTTTTCCCAGTAGGATGAATCGAAATTCAAGAAAGGAAAATAGAGACGTGGAGGCTCATATAAGGCTTCAGAAAACGGGGCACTTGCTTTGAACCTTGAAATAGGGGTGGGATATAGTACAGAGAGAGCAAGGAGGATATGGTGGGACTGTCACAGTGAGAGAAGGAGGTTATAAGCACCGGATGTCCTTGGCTAAAAGCCTGAAGGAAAGACCTGAGGGCCCCAGGGCAGAAGAGACTCAGGACCCGCGAAGAAGAGGCCAGGCCGATTCCAGAGTTCCCAGTTCGCTTTGCTGGACAGGAAGAAGACCACGGAGCACAGACACATTGTTGTGGGGCTGAATTCTAAATGGAACCTCATGCGTGTCTGGTGAGGGTCAGACCACCAGGAGGAGGGGAGGGAGGCACCTGTAGCTGGAATCAGTCAGGTCTTCGGTGCTGGGAAGAGGCCAGGGCTGAAAACTCTGATTTGGGATTCATCAGAGCAGTGAAGTCACAGGCAAGACTGAGCTCCCTGGGGGAAGCGGCGGAAATGTGGATGAGCAGAGCCAGGGCGTCTGGGCCAAGGGAGTGGGAGGCGGAGCCACTGCCGCCCTTTCAGGGACACCGTCTCCTGGAGTTGACCTTCGGCCAGGAGTTTCCCGGGACCCTACTCACGGTGGGATGAGAGTATTTCACAGCTCGCGTCGCCCTTCGCTTACTCTTCATTGTGCCGCAGCAGCTGGAAGGGCAGACTGCCCGTGGCAGGAGTAAAAACGAGCAAGAGTTAGGAGGACGGAGAAACACTGCTTCCCATCTGCCCGCCTTTGCGCTGGCGTCCGTCTGGGTGACTTCCCGCCCTGGCCTCCCCCTGTTCCCCAAGTGCTTTCCACTTGCGGCCCACCCTCCCGACCCGCTCTGGCCCAAAGAGTACTCCAAGGCCTCCCACGCTCTCAGCATCCTTCCTGGCTCCAACCTGCGGAGGAAGGTGCCGGGGCGCCCGGTCTGCTCCCGCCTTCCGTGTCCCTCACGCTTCGGCCTCCAGAGGACAAGGGAATATTTCTCTTTCGCTCTGTTGGCTGCCCCTGGCATGACGTGGAGACGCTGTTGTGCTCACCGGTTATCTGTGTTTTTGTCCCTCCTCCTCCAAGGTGATAGGGTGGGATGCTCAAAAGGGAGTAGAGGGCGGAAATTCCAAACTAAAATATTTAAAGCGTTGCTGGAACGCGCAGACTTGGGGCTGTGCCTCGCCTTCCCTCTCCTGCTGGTGCTCAGGGTTTTACGAGCAGCGAGGAGCAGAAGCTTGTAGCCATTCCCAGTACTCGGCCCTCTCCTCCCCTGCCCACCTGCCCACTCACGACAGCGTGGAAAACAGTGCTCAAAACATCTACTTACCCAATCTTCCTGGGGAAAAAGTTTATATTCTCAGCCTTTGGGTGATATTTGGAATTTGAAAGAAAGCTGTGTGTGTAGCTTCAAGTGCTGCGTGTGTGTGTCTGGTTTCCTAGTCACAGTGGCTGACTATGGTAGAAGAAGGAGCAGAGAGACAACTTTCTGCTCTTGGATACCCAGGCAGGGGACACTGATATCAAGAGATCCTAATACTGAGGCCCAAGCAGGCTTCTCCTCAGAGCCCAGTGCCAGTTCCCATGGAAACAGACATGCAGGTATACCTGTCAGGTGTACTTATGATATACGGCTGCACGATACACTCACTACACCAAGATCCAGGGACTGGAAACAGCAGTAAATACTTGCTGTGTTGCCGGGAAGGGTCAGGGACTGGGAATCGGCGTAGCAGGGTGTCTCCGGCTCCAGGGGTCTCACGCTGGCGGGGGCTGTGGTCACCGGAAGACCTGCCTGGGGCTACTCAGTGTGTCAGGGCACCTCCCTGCCGTGGCTAAGGTGACAGTGGCTGTTGACAGGAGCTCCGGGGTCTCCGGCATGTAGGTCTCTCTAGTGCTGCTTGGGTTTTCCCTTGTCAGGACAGCTGGCTTCACTCTGGGCGAACGGCCCAGGAGAGGAGCGGGTAGAGGCTCAGTGACTCTCGTGACCTTCTTCGGAAGTCAGAGCACATCAGAGCTGCTGTACCCTCTCGGCCAACCAGGTCCTCCGTGCAGCGTGGAGGTGACCCCTGCTGGGGAGCACAGGAGGCCGGGGCACCGGGGACGTTGGGGAAATGCCAGGAGCGGTCTAGATGCTGTCAGCGGCTTCCACTTCTGGTCCCACATTTCTGACACGAGCCTTTCAGTTCCCTGAGCTTTGACCTCGTACAACCTCAGTGGAAACCTGTGACCAGGGCTGCTGTTCATGTTGCTGACAGGTGATCTCAGCGGGCACTGAGCTCGTCTCCCTAATGCAGTCTGTTTTCCAGCGCTCTGTCCCTACCGCTGTTCTAGCCTATGCTTCCGGGGTAAAATAAAACCAAGTGGGATTCTGAAACAAAACAAAACAAAGCAAAACAAACAAAACAATTTATCACCTATTGCTGGTCCGGCTCTTTGCAAGAAGCTGGTATCTGTGAAAGTGAAATACAACTGGTCACAAACACAGCTCCCCTGGCAAGGAGGACGGGCTCCCGGCCGCGCCTCAGATGGGCCTCATGGGGCACCTGGCCCTGAGTGTGCCGCCCCCTGAGCTCCTGCACCCGGTTCCACAGTTCACAGGTCTAGGTTCTGCCCCACACATGTGCTGACGCCGCAGTGCTCCGTCAGGAGAGGAGATGGCAGCGTTTAAAGCTGGCTCCAGGACTCGGAGAACAGAAGTGACGGGCAGAAGGGAAAGAGGGACGCAGGGGTGTAGACTCAGGGTGGGGTGTAGATGCCGCTGGATGCTGCCGGCTGCCAGCCGCTGAGGAGTGGGGTCCTCAGCGGGCACTGCTGTCCCGTCTGTCCCGGATCCCAGCTCTTTTCCACAGGGGTGGAGGCCCCCGGGTGGCAGAGGAGCGCCTCTGTCCCTGTCTCAGAGCTCGCACGGCTGGCACAGTGGCCCTTCGCGTGTCCCCGCTTGGCCTGCAGAGCCACGCAGCCGTGTGCTGCAGGGCAGTGAGGTCGTGGACAGCAGGCAGCGGGCAGGATCAGGGGAGATGGGATGGCTTCTCCAAGCCCCGGGGCCAGCTGGCCTGTCTGTTAAAACTCTTTCCCTCTGAAGGGGAGAAATGGGTCCTGCATGCAGGTAGGTGCGCAGAGAGCACAGGATGGCACTGAGGAGCTGGGCTTTTCTGAGCACGTTTTTATCTTCTTCACAATTAAGACGTACTTGTGGAGACTTGACTAATGTAGCGGTTCTTTAAGAAACGAAGCACGTTCGTATTTGTAAGCAAACGGTCCATTCATGAGACGACGCCGGGTGCGCTGGAAGGAAAGCAGAAACAAGAAACCCATGGTGGCTTTCTGGGCTTTGCGCATGCCCAGAACATTTAGGCTCACAAAGCCCAGGGAGCCGCATGCGCACTAGGCGTCGCAGTAGCAAGTCCATCGCACAGCCACGTCCAAGGCACCACACATTATCCTAACATAAAAGTGCACAAGTCACCCATCCCCAGACTTGGCACCGAGTAGGGGCCGTCCGCAGCACCCACCACTTCTCCCCATCTTTGTGAGAACACACAGCAGGTCTGCTAAAATTCCTCAGTGGCCGTCAGATATCTTCCAGGATGGCCTGTTCCCTGATCCTTTCCACAGTTGTCTCAAGGCACTGAGGATTTAATTCAAGGCCTTTATGTGGATCTACATCTTTTTGGTCCTTTGGTCTTTTTAATTTGACTCAGGGTCTCAGCAAATTGCTAAGTTGCCCAGGGTGGACTTGAACACGTGATCCTCCTGAGTGCCCGGCTGCATCCCGGATTCTCTTCCTGGTCCCCAGCTTCCCAGTTCTGCTTTGGTCTTGGACTCATGACTGGTGCTGTGACCCAAAGCCAGTCCTCCAAGCCCAGGGCCCAGGGCCTCTGCCTGGGACCAGCTGACACGCTGGGTTCGTGGTCGTGGCTGAGACAGGCGGGGGAGCTGGCCTCGAAATGCTTGTCTCATGGAGAGTTCAGAACACACTTTATGCCCCATGTCCATAACTTGGGAGAGAGAATCTCCAGGTATGCCATGATCCCCAGGGTGTTAGGAATAAAAGGACCTGAAGAAATAGAGCAAATACTAACTGTGGCTTTGTGTGTAATAGGAAGATTGGTGACCAAGTCTTTCTAAAACCTTAGCAGTGGGCATATATCGTGTTCATAATGGGGAGAAAGTAAAGGCAGTTCCCCGCTAATTAGGTATCTGTTGATTTCTATAGTTTCTTCTTCTCCAAAACTGGAGATTAGTTGTCCCCATGGTTTGATTATTGGTAAAACTTGCAGGAAAAAGCAAATAAAATTGAAGAAATCACATTTATTCATGTGAAGCATTTATTGTGTGTGTTCAAGACCAAGAAAATACGAGGACATATTTTTCTTTTTTTTTTTAGCTTTAGGAGTAGTTCACATTTCTAATAGCACATCTTTCTGTGTGTCAAACCTGGCACCAGGGGGTTGTCCCCCCCTCCAATATTTTGTCAACGTGCCAGTCTGTCAGAGTTACAGATCCAAACTGTCCCATTCTTAATCTAATGGAAACCAACTTGCCTTCAGCAGAGATGCCCATCATGAGGCCTGTTAGATTGACAGTGAGCTCTTGAATCCCATGGTAATTTTACTAAGAGTAAAGCATGGAGTTTGGGGATGGGGGGCTTGCAGCTAATGGTGGTTCTTGAAGAGTGAGGCAGCAGCATTAATATCATCTGGGACTTGTTAGAAATGCAGATTTTCAGGGTCTCCCCAGCCCCATCAGAAACCCCAGGGGTCTAGGTTTCCATAGAACCCATGTTGACTCTGAGCTTTGCGGAGCTTTGAGAACCAGCACATTACAGGATTTTCAGGAGCCTGACTTTTGGGATGGATCAAGTCAGCTTCCTATGTGATTTCTTTTCCCTTCCAGTATTGGGCATTTGGTACGAGAGCCTTCCACTGAGCTACATTCTGAGCTATTTTTTAGTTTTTAATCTGAGAAAAGGTCTCACTAAATTGCTGAATTGTCAAGGCTGGACTTGAATTTGCAGTCTGGTTTCCAGCTCGGCCTCCTGGAATGCTGGGATTATAGGCAAGTGTTATTGGGCCTGGCTTCTATCTGTATTATTTTTAAAAAGTTTTTCATTAATACATGTTTGCTGTACATAATAAGGACATTCACCTGGGGAGGTACATGTACACAACACATCTTAATTCTTTTCCTCCCTCCACCCCTTCTCCCCACTCACCCCCACCTTCAGCTCTTGCTCCCCTTCCCATTTTCAAAAGATCTATCTCCCTATTTTCTGTGATCTGTATTTCATTTTGGTCTTTAAGTCATTTATACTTTGGGTTTCTTACACAAGAAAAATTACGAGAAACCTAAGTTCTCACCTGATTTATTTCACTTAATATTATCATATCCATACACTAAGTATAATTGATCTTCAGTCTATATAACATGAGAGTCACTGGTCTTAAATGATGTTTAAATGGTAGGACTTTCTATGCCAACATGCAGTCATGGTTAGGAAGGGTTAAGCAAAGTTTGTGGGAGGCCAAAACCGGGTACCAGACCAAGTGCTGTACAGAGTTTGCTCAAAAGCTTGAGCTTCGGTTGGCTCCAGGAGGCCCTCAGCCAGTTAACTAAGTGGTGATCACGTGACTGGTTGATTGACTAAGCTGTAGCCCATTAAGTTGTTTTCTATGCTTACTTCGATTTTTCTGTAAATGCTGTCGGGTCAGTAACTGTTTCCAATTGCTTGGAGCATTCGGAACCTGATTCTGGGAACTGCCTGACTGATAAATCATGTTTTGTGTATCTTTGCTCAAAGAAACTGTACCAAGCTTAATTGGTTTAAGGAATTTTCCTTTTAACAGAAAGGGCTTTCTAAACATTAAAGCAATGGTAGAATAATAAACAGAATTACTTAGCTAAACTGATAAATCAACAGAATATTTAAAATCTAGCAAACACACAAGAATATGGCAACTGATGTAACAAAACATATGTAAAAAGTATTTCTGAGACAATATGAAAACTTGGGGACAACAGAGAGAAAAGAGCCACAGTACACAGAGAAATGCTTTCAATAAACACATTAAAACAATTCATCCTCACCAGAAATCTAAGCAGTCCCAACCGAAACGTAATTGGGGAATGGCTTTCTTCTATCAGATGAGGAAATAAGAAGTCCCTTGTTAAATGGAAAATCCCATTAAATTTAGTAAAGTTTATCTGAACAAAGAAAAAAAAAAAAAACTACGTTTGTGAACTGGAAAGCTTCCACAACCAGAGCAGGTTCTGAGGACTCCAACCAGCGAAAGGATCTGACAGCTTTTGTAGGAAAATGAGAAGTGGAGAAAACCAGTTCACCGGCTACAGACCAATCAACCAGCCAGTTGGTTAGAGGTTACCTAGTGAAGCTTAGCCACAATTTGTGGGTCTTTTGAACATGAGAAAGGAACCGGGAGACGATGGGAGCACAGAGGGAAGAAGGGGAAGAGGACATAAAAAGAATTAAGGTGTGCATGTACATATATGCCCATGATGAATATAAGCATTACATGCTACAAATGTACTAATAAAAATAAATGAATTTTTAAAAATTGGCTATGGGTCCTGTGTCAACCAAAAGCATGCTCATTGTGATTAAACTCTAGATGGGTCTGACGTTTCTTAGCATAGATGCCCGACCTAAACCCAACTCCTTCCCCAGTTTTATACATAGTGCTGTCAGTGAGCAAACTCACATACTGTTGGTTCAAGTATAAATTGTACAACTTTGCTAACAACTATTTGGCGATACTTAGCTACACCTTTTTACGTGTTTCAACACTAATTAAAACCAAGCCTTTGTCTGGGAATCTATCAAATAAAATCATCAGAAATACAGAAAAAATTTAGCTATAAAGATGAAATATTATACATCTATTAAAAATAATACTTGCATTTATAAACAGTGGAAAAGGAAACATTGATATTGAATTTACAGCATAATTGTGAGGCTGTTCTATATCTACTATATGTATATTCATTTATATTCATCTACTATACATCCCTTTATATTCATTCATATTCATTTATTCTGTATCTATTTGTATTCATAGAGAGAAAAAAAAGCCAGAGAAAGTATGATAAATCTGACAGTACTTGTATTGACTGGACTAAAAGTGAATGCAGTTTTTTTTCTTTATACTAATTTGTATGTATTTCCTGAAATTTCTACAATCAGGCTGTATGGCCTATTCTGTTATTATACCATAAAGTTAACAGAATTTCAAATTAATAGAATCACATTAGGAAACACTTGTTTTCAGCAGCAAAATAAGAGTGATTGGAGCTGAGTTTCTAGTACACATGCCCATTGCTGTGGTAAGCAGAGCACAAAGTTGATAGGGGACATGAAGTGTAAAATCAGAATTAATCGCAGCCTGGGCCAGAGATTTAGCTCAGTGGTTCCGGCGCCTGCCTAGCAAGTGCAAGGTCCTGAGTTGGATCCCCGGTAACCACATACAATGCTGGGCGTGGTGACTCCCGCCCACCACCAATCAACACCACATACCACAGTGCCGGGCGTGGTGGCTCATGCCTGCCTGTCATCCCAGAACTCGGGAGGCAGAGGCAGGAGGATTGCTGAGTTCCAGGTTTGCCTGGGCTACATAATGAGCTCAGTGCCGGCCTGAACTACAAAGCAAGACCCTGTCTCAAAAAAAAAAAAAAAAAAAAAAATTAATTGCAGCCACCAGTTGCCAAGAGGAGCTAAACTCACTGGAGGGTGAGTGACTGCCATCTACCTGGAATGGCTGTGTGGCCTTCTGCTCTGGAGACCAGAGCCTGTCCAAGGCTAGACGGCTCCTCCCACAGTGGAGTGATAGTCCAAACACTCATCCACTAGGATGTCTGTGTTGATTTAAATTCTCTCGGAGATCATGGCTTTTTAAAGTAGTGGTAGTGGTGTGTGTGTGTGTGTGTGTGTGTGTGTGTGTGTGTTACTGGAGATTAAACTGAAGGCCTTTTTTTTTTTTTTTGCTTTTTAGAGACAGGGTCTCGCTTTGTAGTTCAGGCTGGCCCTGAGCTCACTATGGTGCCCAGGCAAGCCGCCGCGAACTCATCAATCCTCCTGTCTCTGCCTCCCAAGTGCTGGGATTACAGGCGTGAGCCACCAAGTCCAGCATTGTGGTATGCGGTGTTGATTGTTGGTGGGCGTGTCTCCAAGCCCAGCATTATATGTGGTTACCGGGGATCAAACTCGGGTCCTTGCACTTGTGAGGCAGGCGCCGGAACCACTGAGCTAACCCTCCGGCCCTGAAGGCCTTTTTGTTGAACTACATATGTAAGCCTTTTACATTTTTAAAAATCTTGAGACAAAGTCTCACTAAGGTGCCCAGCCTAGGCTTGCAGTCGCTGAAGTCTCTCAGAGGCCTGGGATTACAGGTGTGCACCACTGTGCCTGGCTTAATTTTATTTTACACAGTCAACTCATCTGCCAAAGTCTTACACAGTATATCGTGAACACTGTTGATGCTCTGGAAACTGCAGAGTTTTCACTGAAAGTTGCCTAAAGAGGGCAGGAGGAAAAGAAAAAATGGTTCAGACTGGTCCTGTTGCATTGGATCAAGTCCCCGAATTTGTTACAGTTTATAGGAAACAGGAAGGAGCAAGGTGGGCATGGAAGCTGGTAGAAACTTTTGGGGATGTGGCAGATACAACCCCAGAAACATGAGCCAAAAGGCATCTTTTGGCAACAGTGTTCCCTCCTGTGGTCCAGGGATGGCGTCTTAGAGGCACCATTCAGACCAGGATCCAGGGCTTTTGATGCGACCAGCCAAGTGTTCAGATTCACAGATGTGGCCAGGAAGCCAGGGCCCACTGACCACAGCTACATGCCAGGCCCTGGGCTGCAGGCCTGGCAATGCTGCCTTGCAGTGATATTTCTGTGTTTTGACATTTTTGTTATTATGAATAAGATTTTAATTTTTCAATGCACATTTCTAACTCCTTTCTGCCGGTAGAGTAAGAAGTAGTTTTGGAATTTAAGCTTCTATCTGTTGGCCTTACTGAATTCTCTTTAGCACATGTTGTCTGATTGGGCTTCTATAACAAAGCACAATGCATGGCTTATAAACAATACAAATATATTTCTCACAGTTCTATAAGCTGGGAGCATGGCCAGCTTCTGGTGAGGGCTGTTTATCTGGCCTGTAGACTTCTTGTACCCTCACATAGGAGAAAGGGCCGGTGAGAGAGATGGCTGGGATCTCTCTTTTTTTTTAATTGAATTCTTTATTGGTACATTTTATATACAATTCACAATCACACTCAACATTGGGGAATTTATACCAGTGTATGACAGAAGTTAATTCTCATTTTTTTGTAAGGGGACTAATCTCTTTCATGATGGCTCCACCCTTGTGACCTAATTTCCTCTCCAAGGCCTTCACATCCTGGTACCTTCACATTGGTGGTTAAGATTTCAGCACACAGGGCTGGGGATTTAGCTCAAGTGGTACCGTGCCAACCTTGGATGCACAAGGCCCTGAGTTTGATCCCCTGGACCAAAAAAAAAAAAAAAGCAGGAAAAAAAAAGATTTCAGCACACAAATTTGAAGGAACAGAAGCAGTCAGTTGATTTTCTTAGGTTCTCTGTGCCTGCAGTGACTTTGTTTACAAGTTGCAGCTTAACTGGCATGGAGCCCGGGCTTTGATTCACAGAACAAAAAAATCCAAACAAAATCATGACTATGTGGGAGTCTTTCTCACATGTCCTTCGAATTTGTTTTAAGAGCTAGGCAGGCAGTAGCTAAGGAGATGGTGAGGGAGGAAGGGAGGACCTATCTGCCACAGGTCTAATTGCAGGACACCCAGGTCTGATTGCAATGGAGGAAGTAGCCAGATAACTTACCTTTTACACCATATATCTCCAGCTCTGGGCCCATGGATCTTCTGCAGGCCTTGGCCAATCCCAGGTCTGATTACCATGCTATTGATGTTGCTGATTTGACCCTTTTTTCCCTTGGGCTTTGGACACCATGACAGTTCCTCCAAGGGTCATCAAAGTTCTAGAACTCTGCGGAAGGGCCAAGTTCAGCCACCAACCGGGAGGAGCAAACCTCACACCAAACCCTCAATCCCATCCCAAACCCTAACCCTAAAATTTAAAATCCTCACAGAGCACTGAGCCCCCAGGGGGTTGTGAGCTCTTCTCTGAGGCCTGTTCCTAGCGAATGGAGTGTGTGCTTTTTCCCCTTTTTCCTCATTTATGTTAAATCTTTGATCTTGCTGTTCCTTTTGAATGTCCTGCTCAATTCTTTGTTAAGCACGTAAAGTGACTGAATTAAAAACCCCAATCTAGTAACAATGTAACCACGTGATTTTTCTTGTTTTGACCCACTGATATGAACAGTGAATAATTTCCTTACATTAAATAATATTTACATTCCTAAGATTAATATTAGTTATCATAAGAGGTCATTTTCCTAATGTAATTTGAATTTGTAGTCCAGTTTTAAAATTTGATTTGCTATTAATTTTGATTTTCTGACTCTTGCTCATAAAAAGGTAGTTTATGCAAACCATATAAATATCACGGTTAGGTCTTAAACATAGTTACCCTAGTGTGATGAGATTAAATTTTTAACATTCTGTCATTTTCTGCAATCTACAATGATTTTTATACAGTATGGAATTTGCTTATGGCTTTAAAATTGACCAGGCTAAGTCTATGAACTTCTTTGACCTAAGATACTGCTTTTTTTCTGTTTTGAAGTAATTCTTTCATAAACATTAAACATTAATTGCTCTCAGTATATTTTGAAAATTTATATTATCTTCAGGAAGTTAGCAGGTCTCTCAAAATTACTTAGACTCTTTGAAAGTATTTTCATTGTTATTGTTATGGCTTCTCTTAATTGAGATTTTTGTTTTCTTCTTTGTACTAATCTGATATGCCAGGTGATTGTTTTAGTAATTTTGGAGAAAATATACTTTTATATTTAATGAGTAATTCTTTCTTACTCCTGATTTCTATTCTAATTTTAGCTTTTATCTTAACTCTTAATTTCTCTGCTTTTTGTGATTATTTACAAAATTTTTATCATTTTGTTAGTGTCATCACTGACTAAGGAATTCAGAGATACTGTTCAACTATGTGTCTGATAGCTTTATAACCATCTTATGATTCTGATATGTAATATCACTTGCTATTTGATCTATAATTGTATTTCTTCACTCAGTAGTTGAAAAATATTACTGAATACTTTGTTTAAACTGTAACTATTTATTTTTGCACGATAATCATATAATACATGCTACATTTGCTTACTACTTGCTGTGTCTCTTTATTGCTTTTCAGTCTATATTGTTTCAGTAATATAATATGGTGGTCAAATAGATTGCTTTCACATATTTAGGAAGCAGAATTGTATCAAAATAGTATGTCCTTTGTCTAAGAATAATTACATTGAAACCTTGAATTTCCTGGCATATTCTGTGTCTATCCCTCTATCTTGGATTGATCATGTCAAAGTGTGTCTCAGTTCTGTTTCACTATCTCTTTGTATACTTGTCTGTGTGATTGACTGATTGATCCATTCGGCAGATGCATATTGAAAGTCCCATAGTTGGATATAGCATGTATTTAACATAGCAAGAGACAGACTTGAAGACCTTGATCGAAGATCAGTCTCTTGTTCTTGTGGAATTTATATTCTAGAGTAAGAGCATCAGATTAATGGATAATAAATAAGATAGTATCAGTTAATGTTGAATTCCATAATTACATTAAAGTGGATAAGGTGATAAAGCACAATCAGGAATAAAAGACAACCTTTTTGCAAACATTACTTCAACCCATGTTCCATTGGCAAGAAGTTAGTCATTTTTAAAAAAAAAATTGACTATCAGTACCTTTTATATATACATTATGATCACATTCAACATTGAGAGTTTGCACCAGTACATGACACATCTTGATTCTCATTATGTTACCACACCTAGAAGCCAGGGAGAACTGAATCAAATAGGTTCAACATTGACCTGATTGGCAAATTTGATTCAGTTCTCAAAAAATTCAGTTTGCATCCAGAATCATGGAAAGAATAAAGCTCATGAATTGAAGTACCATGGTGCATTCCTGGTTACCCTTTGGGAAGAGAGTACAGGGGCAAGAATGGAAATGGAAACTGAGTTAAAAAGTGGTTTCAGGAGTCTGGGAGTTAGGCTGATGGCTTGGACCAGGGCAGCTCAGGAACATACACAGACTATGTTTTGAAAGGAGACCTATTCACCCAATAAAAGTGTGGGATTGTTATCCTGAATCCATGATTATATTTGTACCCATAAATAGCTTTCTTGGACAGTCCACTGTTGGTGTCTTGAATGAATGTTCTTTCTCTAATATTACTGCTAACCTAATTGCATTTTCTTGCCATTTGTTTTTATAGGGTATATCTATAGCCATCTTTTTCACTACAAAACAAATTCTACTTTTTTTAAAGGCCTTCCTCTTTTATAAGAATTGTAGTGTCAGATTAATTTTTCTAAGCCAGTCTGAGAGAATTGGTCTTTTAATAGTGTGGTTTAATCCATCAGCGATCCTTTTTCAGTGGGAGCTTTTTCACAGTTCAGTGGTCTTATATTAGTATTTTTTTTTTGGATTTAAGCTATTTCCTTTGTTTTCTGTCTTTTGCTATATTGATTGTTTTATATATTTTAGCCTCTAAATTAATTAAAAAGATAGCTGCCTTTGTTATAATCCTTTTACTATTGATTGTTTTTACCTTTGTGAAATATATATATATTTAACACTTATTTGATTTAATATATTTAAAATTACATCAAAGCTCCTGACTTTTCCTAAAAGAAAATTTGGCTTAAAATTACTTTCTTCATTCATTTTCCAACATCTGTTAAGGCTTTGATGGGTTTTATGGAAAGTGTTGTGGATTCACATGCAACTCTAGGAAATAATTCAGAATGATTCCACATATACTCCACCCAATCTTCCCTAATAGTAAAATCTTGTTAAAGCATAGTACAGCTTCAGGATCTCTTGTTTAAAATGCTTAGGACCGAAAGTCTTCTGGATTTCAGTATTCTTTTCCTGATTTTGGAATATTTGCATGTACAGAATATAATATAATGGAGGTAGGACCCAGAGTCTAAGCACAATTCATTTATCTTTCGTGTGCACCTTACAAACATTGCCTGAAGATAAGTCCTTATAATATTTTTAGCACACCTACATTTTGACTGTGACCCATTGCATGAGGTCAGTGAAGAATTTTCTACTTTGAGCATTATGCTACTGCTCAAAGTTTTGGATTTTGGGGCTTTTGGGAGTTGGGATTTTTCACATTAGGTATGCTCAGCGTGTTCACTGTCATAACCAGGATGTCGGTATCACTGTGCTCCACCAATCGCCTTTGGATTTCCCTAGATCTTCTTGCACTCATGTGAGGGTTCATGTTTATCATTCATTCATATCTATCATACACATGAGAGTTCGTGTATCCACCGCCACAATCAAGATTCCAAGCTGGCCACTTGCCATGACCACAGAGGCCACACACGTTCCTTATTATGATCACACTTCCACCCCCCACACCTGTTTCCTGTCAGCCACTATTGTTTTACACTTCTAAAGTTGTATCATCACAAAAATGCTACATAAATGGACTCATACAGTATGTAACATCGGGGTGAATTATTTGAAGTGCTAACAAGCTTGAGAGTCATCCCAGTTATTGTATCAGTATATCGTTCTTGCTGAGCAGTGCTTCCTGATTTATGTGTATACTGTTCATTGAACCTTCACCTGTTGATGTTTTATCTGAGCTATTTCAACTTTTGAGGTGTTAGGAATAAAGCTGCTGTTAATATTCCTATCCACATTTTTATGTAAGCTTATGTTTTTATTTCTCTATGATAAATGACTTTGAATGCAATTATTGTACTATCTGGTGATTGTATCTTTTATTTTAAAGAAATATGCCAATTTTTTTCCAGGGTCACAACAACAGTTCACGGAGCAATGTGCGAGTGATCCCATTTTCCCATATTCTTACTAGCTTAATTTTTGTCACTAGTTCTTTCACTCTTTTTAAACAAGCCCTTTTGATAGATATGGAGTAATATTTCATTTTGGTTTTAATTTGCATTTTCCTGATGGCTCATCTCTTGTCCTCCCTATTTGCCTCCTATATGTTCCTTTCTCTGAAGTGTCTGTTGCATATTTTGCTCATTTCCTAATTGAGTGCTTACATTTATTTGTTTGATTTGTTGTTGGAATTTGAGAATTCTTTACATATTCTGCACACACCTCTGTCAGATATGTGAACATACCTCCTCCCAACATGTACTTTTATCATCTCATCCTCTTCCTAGTGGTCTGTCAGAGCAAAAGTTTTAAATTTTGATTTGGTTTGATTTGTTCATTTTTCCTTTTCTGGAATGTGCTTGTGATGTCAAATTTAAGTCTTAAAACAGCCTAAAGATTTTTTTTTCTAAAAGGTTCATGGTGTTTATTAGTGTGTGCTTGTGACAAACAATAACTGTGTTCATTTTGGGGACTTGGCCTGTGTGTATATCGCATCTTGATCATTTTCCATCCCTGTGCTGCCCCCAACCTCTCTCTTTGCGCTTCCCCCACCCCCTTCTCCAGCTCCAAAACCTTTTTACATTTAAATCTATAATCCACTGTGTGTTAATGTTTGGGTAAGTACAAAGTTTAGGTCAAAGTTTCTATTTTTGCTTAAAGATTTCCTCTTGTTCCAGACAATATGTTGAAAAACTTGTCTTTTCCTCACTGAATTGCTTCAACAACTTGATCAAAAATAAATATTAATATGGGTCATTTCTGGGATCTCTACTCTGCTCCATTGATTATGCCTCTCCCTGTTTCCCAGTATCATGTGGCTTTAATTACTGTAGCTACATAGTAAGCTTTATACTAAGGAAGCAATTCCTCCCAGTGCATTCTTTCCTGTCAAGTCTGTGTAGCTAGTCTAGGACCTGCGTCCTTTATAAATTTCAGAGGAAGTTTGACCATGTCCATTTTAACCTTCCTCAGATGTTGATAAGAATTAAAAGTATAAATGATGCAAATGAGCTCTAGAAAGTATGACAGATTTTGTAGAATGGGAAGTTTCCAAAGGAAATTTGGTGTGGGAATGTAATGAGGGGAAGGAATAAATATGATTCTGAAAGAAAATAAAAGAGCATGTATATAGCGGGTAGGGAGGTGTGGGTGGGTAGGGATATGGGTAAAAATGTGAATTAACTTGTGTCGCATATTGGTACAAATTCCACGATGTTATGTGTGATTGTGAAATGTTTATTAATTGTACCAATAAAGAATTTTTTTAAAAAGTATAAATGAAGTTGGGGAGATTTGACATCTTTATTGCACTGATTTTTCCAGCCTATGAACACCAGATGTCTTCCAGGTTATTTAAATCTCTGATTTTTTAGTCCATATTGTAATTTTCAGCACACTTTCTTGACAAGTGTATACCTAAGTAGTATTTTGTCTTTTTTGAAAGGAATTTAATGTGTTCATTATTAGCAAATAGAAGTATCATCAATTGTTACATGTTAATCATTTTAAAATTAATTCTAATTGACAAAAATTACCAGAGTGTACATATTTTATATAGGCATATGCAGTGGAACAGCTACATCAAAGTAACATTTCCATTACCTAGCATTTTTTTGTGGGGTAAGATAATATATGACCTATTATCTTAGCTATTCACAGTCATAAAAAACATTAATTACAGTCACCATGTTGGGCAGTAACTCTTTTGAACTTTTTCCTCTTGAAATTTTTTATTTGGGCTTTTTTTTTTTTTTTTTGAGACAGGGTCTGGCTTTGTAGTTCAGGCTGGCCCTGAGCTCACTATGTAGCCCAGGCAAGCCTCGAACTCAGCAATCCTCCTGCCTCTGCCTCCCAAGTGCTGGGATGACAGGTGTGAGTCATCATGCTAGGTATTGCTCTCTGTGGTTTCTGGGGATCAAACCAGGGACCTTGTGCTTGCAAGGCAGGTGTTGGAACCATTGAGGTAAACCTCCGGTCCTCTCATTTTTCCCTTTTATTCACTCCTCCTCCCTAGTGTTCCAGGAGTCTTCCATTGGTGGTCTTTCAGGGTGTGTGATAGTGGCAAATTCTTTGAGCTTTCCTCCACCTAGAGATGTTTTGATTTTCCGTTCATTCCTAGGATAATTTTATCAGATATGAGATTCACAGTTGATACTTCTTTTGTTTTCAGGAGCTTGAAAACTCTTGTACTACTTGCTTCTGTCCTGGTTGATTTAAAATGAGAAATCTGTTGTCGCCTGAATTATTTTTCCATTATAGGAAATGCATCATTTCTTTTTGGCTGCTTTACAGAATTTTTGAGTTTTCAGATTTCAGCATTAAATCATCATATGTCTTGGGCCGGATTTATTTGGATTATTTTGTGTTTGAAAGTTGTTAAGCTTTCTGAATCTATGTGGTGTGATCTAAAAATGTAGTGAGTAAATAAATTAAAAATAAAAACCGTATGGGCTGGAGAGTTAGCTCAGTGGTTCCAGCACCTGCCTAGCAAGTGCAAGGTGCCTGGTTTGATCCCTGGTAACCACATACAACAATACTGGCCATGGTGACTCACACCCACTAGCAGTCAGTATCACATACCACCATACTGGGTGTGGTGGCTCACGCCTATAATCCCAGCACTTGGGAGGCAGAGGCAGGAGGATTGCTGAGTTTGAGGCTTGCCTGGGCTACATAGTGAGCTCAGGGCCAGCCTGAACTATACAAAGCCAGACCCTGTCTCAAATACATACATACATACATACATACATACATACATACATACATACATACATACTTTATTGTACTAAAAGACAAATTGCCATTGATCCCCCCCAGAACACTCTTGCCCACTTCAAACCCTCATCCCATCATCGCTGCCCTCTTCCGGAGCAGTTCTGGAGTCCACTTTCCCATGTGTCATTGTGAGGCATGAACAAAACCCACTGAAGGCAACGGACACATGAGCTCACAAAGCCTGACTGCATTTCCTCATCCGCCCTGTTCACCGGACCTGATACGTAACCCCTGTCTGCTCCCCAAAGTCAAAAGGAGCACAAAAGGTAAATGCTTTGAGTTGGTTCAAGACCTCGAAGCAGCCATGCTCTCACAATGCAAGACACTTGTGAGAGAGGACTTCCAGAACTGCTTCAGAAAGTGGCAGGAGCAGTGCTGTAAGTTAGTGTGTTCCAAGGGAGGGACTGTTTTGAGGGCCATTAATGGTAGTTTGCCTTCTAGTGTACTAAACCATTTTCACATTTAAACACTCACCATGTTCGTAGATCACCTCATCTTCTATCACACATGGAAAATTTTAGCTATCATTTCTTCTAATATTCTTTCAGCATTTTTTGTCACTTTTCCTTCTATAGTTCCAATGAACAGTGGATTTTTTTTTTTTTTTAGTTTCTTAGGTTCCCCGAGGACCTATTAAAATTTTTTGTTGTTGTTGGTTTTTCTTCTTGTTGTTCACACTGCTCAAATCTCATTCATCTGTCACCAAAGTCACAGATTATAGCCTGTCATCTCTTCCTTTCTACTGTCTCAGCAAGCTTTTTAAAAACTCTCCATTATTGTATTCTTCCACTCCATATATCCATTTGGCTTATCTTTGTAACTTCCATTTATTTGCTGAGATTTTTCTTATTTTTCATTTCTTCCAGAAGAATTCATAAATATTGAAGCATTTTTATGATGGCTGCTTTAAAACCCTTGTCGATAATTCTAACCTGTGATGCACCTGTTGTTATTATCAGTAAAGTACTTCTTCTCCTTCAATTTGAGAGTTTCTCAGTTCTTGATCTAATGGGTGTTTTCTACTCTATCCTGGATATTTTGTCTCATATGTTAGTGGATTCTAGGTACTGTAAAAATCTGTGTGTGTGTGTGTGTGTGTGTGTGTGAATGCAAATTGAGCTCAGGGCCTTCACACTGAGCTACATCCCCAGCCCTTGAAATTTGTTTTTCATTTTTAGACAGGATCTCACTAAATTGCTCGTGTTCCCAGGCACTTCTCCTGCCTCTGCCTCCCAGAACGCTGGGATGACAGACATGCTCACTGTACTGCTTTGTTTAAATATTTTATCTGGCTAGACACTCACCCTCGTGCAGGTCCTGCTCAGTTTTGTGCACCATGGTTCCAATGGCAGCTTCTTTGCCAAGCCTCTGTGACGTTTCCGCTGCCTGCGTTGACTGGGAGCGCTGAGGCTCTCACTGGTTGATTTGGGTCCTGCTTGGAGGGGCGGAAAGCGTGTGGTTAGATGAGCACGAGCCTTGTGGCTGCTCCCTGAGGAGGAGACTCTGAGGCTCCCAGACCAGAGCAGAGAGGCTTTGTCACCCGGGGCCTCTTGGGGCCAGCTGCCTTCTCTCCCACCTGGGGGGACAGGCAGAGCTGGGGCCCTGGGGTGAGACCCACCCAAATGCTTGCCACAGGCTCTGGCAGGAGAGTCTTCAGCAAAGAGGACAGAGACTTGCTGGGCCAGGGTTTTTTTTTTTTTTTTTTTTTTGCTTTTTGAGACAGGGTCTCGCATTGTAGTTCAGGCTGGCCCTGAGCTCACTATGGTGCCCAGGCAAGCCGCCGCGAACTCAGCAATCCTCTTGTCTCTAGGCCTCCAGAGTGCTGGGATGACAGGCGTGAGCCACCAGTCCGGCATTTGGGCCAGGGTTTTTGGAGTTCATCTTGCGGGAGCTGTCCTGGGATGGGAGTGTGGGGCGGGGTGAGGTCAGGCCCACCAGGGAAGGAGCTGGCTTTCCTTCAGTGCTGATGGTGGTGTTTAGGGCCTGGTACCCTTTCACGTGGGCTCCTTGTGCTGTCTGAGGGACCCCCTTCCCGTCTGCAGGAAGAACAACCCCTCCCCCACTGGCTTTTGTGGACCGGTTGGGGGAACAGGAGACGTCAGGTCTCGACTCCTTTGTTTTTTCCTTTTGGTGGTCCTGGTGATTGAACCTCAGGCTTTTGGACTGAGAGACATCTAAGCTCAGTTTTGAATTTTCTATTTTAAGACAGAGTCTCATTAAGTTGCCTAAGCTGGGCTCAAATTTTGGATTCGCCTGCCTCAGCCTCCCCCAATGTCAACTGTCTTCCTTTGTTAGGTGGGGTGATACAACCAAGCCCGCCATGGGGACTCCTCCAGGGCTGGCTCCCAAGCCAGTTCACTTTCTTTTTGCCACCTTTGAGAGTTTTCCTTTCGTGGCCTTTTATGTCACTTACACAATTTATAGTTGGATTGTGCAAAAAGAAGCAGGCTCCATCCTGCGGGGACCAGAAGTCCGTTACTATTAAATAGTCATTGTTAAGCGCTAACTTTTTTGTTTTTCAGAATAGTTCTGCTGTGTTCAAGTTTGTGTTCACATTTATAACAGTTAGTTTTACTTATCTTTAGACAGTTTTTATTTGTTTTTTTCTTTATACTTTCAATTCTTATATTTGAATTATTAATTATAATTCACTTCTCAATTTTCAGGAGATTAATTTCTATTTGTCATTTTATTTCGATGTTTGTTTTGTGATGCTGAGGCATAAACTCGGGGCCTTTGCACTGGAGCTATATCTCCAGCCTTTGTTTATTTTGCTTGGAGACGAGGCCTTGCTTAATAAGTTGCCTGGCTGGGCTTGAACTTGTGATCCTTCTGCCTCAGCCTCCCATAGTGCTGGAATTGCAAGCATGTACCACCCCACCTGGCCAGCTAGAGATCTTTTTAAACTTTTTTTTTTTTACATTGTGGATTGGGGATTATTGAAGAGAGATGGCTAAGTCTGCTATGGCATGGATACTATTCTGGCCTCTAGGAAATTGCTGTGTGCTGGAAGCTGGAACCCCAGGGGACCATGGTAGGATATGGTGGACTGGCCTAAGAGTTGGGGCCGGAGGAAGTGATGAGTTGTTGAGGGTTCTGCCCTCTGATGGGTTTCCCGTTGGTCCAGCAGACCGAGGAAGTTTTCAGGAGAATGAACCGTGGGAAGGGAGCAAACCGGCCTGCGAGTCTCCCTGGCTTCTTGTCTCTTCCTGTGCTCTCTCCCCGCCTGCGTCCTGATCCTCTCTGACATCGTGAGGGCAGCTGAGGAGTCCTCAGCAAACCGGCAGGGCCACCTCATCTCGGAGTCTCAGCTTCCTACAGGCTGTGAGCGAACTAAACTTCTTTTATTTTTTAATTTTGGTACCAGGTATCTAACTCCGGGACCTTGTGCTTGCAAGGCAGGCACAGGAACCGCTGAGCTAAATCCCTGGCCCTAAACTTGTTTCCTTTCTGAAGTGCCTTCAGTATTTTGTTACAGTGAAAATAGTATAATTAATTTTGTGGTAAAATTAAAATATGGTTGACAATGAGGTTATTAGTTCACAAATTTTAACTTCAATGTCTTATAATCTAACACTGTTCTTTTTCCTTTTTATTCACACATTAATTATACATATCAATGGGGTTCAGTGTATATTTCCATACAGCATCCACTGATGAAATCCAACCTCTCTTCCTATTCACCTTTCCACTCCCTACTTCCTAGCCTCTCCTAATCCCTAGCAGTCACTATTCAATACTTAGGTCCACTTTATTTTTCTTAGCTTCCACATGTGAGAGAGAAAATGCATTACTCATGTTTCTACATGTGGCTTATTTCACTAAGCATAATATTCTCCAGTTCCATCTGCTTTTCAACAGTTGACAGATTTCATTCTTCTTTATGACCAAATCATACCCCATTGTGTACAGATACCCTGTTTTCCTTGTGCGTTCATCTGTTGATAGGTAGTGCACTGATTATATGTCTTAGCTGTTGTGAGCAGTGCTGGAATATGTGTGGGCATACAGGTATGTGTGTGGTGTGTTGATTTTATTTCCTTTGTACAAAACCAGAATAAGATTGATGGCTCATATGGTAGATCAGACATTTTTCATAATAGAATTGCTTTTTCTTAATTCATCTCTTAGAGATTCATAACGTATATTAGTTTAATTAAAGTCTTCATTTGGGAAACATGTTTAATTTTGTTCAGAATTCCATTTCTCAAATGATACAATAGTGGCAATACAGTTCCTTTTGTTGTGTGTTTTTCCTGTTAACACAGTTGATGCTCTCTACCCAGATGCTGTACTCTGTACTCAGATGGTCTGTGTTCTGCATCTGAGGATTTAGTCAACAACAAATAAAATTAATTTAAAAGATTGTACCTTTGCAGAACATGTATGGGCTTTTGTCTTATCATTGTCTTCTGAATAGTGCAGTATAATAGCTATTTACATTGCACTTACATCATGGTAAGTATTATGAATATCTAGAGAAGATTTAAGTTATCCAGGAAGATATCACCAGGTTATATGCTGGATCCATCAGTTTTCCCATCACTGGAATACAGTTCTGTAGAGGTTTCAGTTCATAGACAGTTGATTCCAAGGCAGGGTGGCATGGCAGAGGGGCACGGCCAAAGAGAGAGTCCATGGCATAGCAGGCAGGAAGCAGAGCAGAATCAAGGTAGGAGGAAGGATATATATCATTACAAGCTATGCCCAGTGTTACCCACCTCTTATTACCAGGCTTCACCTCAATGTCACACTCAGCTATAAACCCATTAGTTCATAAACTAATCCAGTATTACACATCCATGACTCAGTGTCACATACCCACGATCTATAAGTGTGTGAGGTTTTAGGGAACATCTACATGTCCAGGATTCCATAACAGCTTATTCCAAGGCAAGAACAGCATGTCAGGGGGCATCTCAGTGAAAAGCTGTGTGTTCATAGCATATGAAGATAGAGCAGGGGAATAGTACCAGAGAAGACAGAGCCAGAGACCAGATATGGATGCAGGATTATGCCTCCATGACTCACACAGACACATCCAGTATTACTAATGCTTTAGGAAGCTCCCAAGTTAGTCAAGATGACACACTTCGACCACTATATATGCAAATATTGTATTCCTTGCTATATAAAGGACTTAAGCATCCATAGATTTTTGGTAATTGTGGGGTTCCTGAAACCAGTTTTCCATGAATATTGAGGGACCAACTACATTTATATTCTTGAGGCTCTTTGTTATGCATAAAAATAACCTAACAGTAGCTTAAATGTAGACACAGATCAAACTTCACCTGTGAGCAGACAGTGAAGGCACGGGTGCAGGCCTGGTGATGTCTTCCTGAGTTTCTGCATCTGAGTCTCTCATTGCACTGTCCTCATCTTCGAGCAAGCTCATTTTAACATTGCTTTCTGACTATGAGATTACTACAGTTTGCGGACCTGATCTATACATGGATAGGATACATGTGACAGCAAAAAGTATTTTTTTCCAGTGATGGTTCTCTTTCTCATATGCAGGGAAATGCTTCCTCACTAACTAATTAGCAAGTTTTCTCTTTGAGTTTCAAAGGCCAGAGCAGAAAAAGATGCTCACTTCTAGCTGCAAGGGAGCCTGGAAAATAGAAAAAATTATTTAAAAAAACCCTAGGTCTTCAGTGTTTCACTTAAATCAGTTTTCTCTTTTCTTTTCTTCCTTTTTTCTTTTTTCTTTCTTTCTTCTTATCTGTCTGTCTGTCTCTCTTTTTAAGGAAAAGCAGTAGATGACAGCTGGTATGCCATAAATGGTACCAGACAACCTTCGTCTGAGTGAAAAAGTAGGCAGAATTCATTCCCTGGAAATACTTTTATGTAACTGGCCGTTATTTTCTTCTACTTTAAAAAAAAAGAAGTTTCAAGGCAATTATAGATTTTCCTTGTATAGAAGAACTCATTTTGTACAATTTCCCTGGGGCTTATATATTTTTTTTTATTTAAAAGTCATATAATGTGCAGAAAGGTCCTCTTAATTACTTTGCCTGAATCTCAGAGAACACTTCTTTTTTTTTTTTTTTTTACACAGAGTCTTGTTATGTAGCCCAGGCTGGCCTCAAACTTGAGAAGATACTCCTGCCTCAGCCTCCTGAGTTCTGGGACTACAGTCATGCACCATTACACTTGGCCTCAGAGATTACTTCTGATGTAGTAAACAAAGGCCTTTCTTCCACTCACTGAAATATTTTTTTACTCTTTTTAATTACTGTTTCTGCTGTTATTTTCTTATCCAATCATATGTTCTTTCCCTGTGCAAGAAGTAAAATCTCTTAAGTTATACCTCTTGTCAGCTTCTCTCTTTCTGTCTGACTGCTTTTCCATCTCAATGATAGGAAATTCTAACTCCGATCTTCTGCCTTCATACTCTCAACTTCTGGAGTCGGTGTTCTGAGCTGTGTGACCTCCCCTGTCATGTTAATTTTGCTCTTGGCTTTGCAGCCACCTGAAACCGCCTTCTGTTTTACTTCAGTCCTTTGTCATCTTTTCTCGTGGCCTTCCCTTCTGCTCCATAGGGACCAAGTCCGCTTGGACTTCCTAAGTAAGCTTTAGAGATGTTTTCAGATAACCAGTTGTGAGCAGTTCTCATCAGAGCTGGTTTTCTTCCTCTCTTCAAGGTAATGCTTATTTTCCCGCATAATTCATTATCATTTCAAAAATACAATAGTAGCATTTTAAAAAATCCATGTTATGTTATGTCAGCATCTTGGGACTTGCACCCAGAGCTAAAGGTTAGCTATTTAGCATGATTTCCCAACTTCCTTGGGACTGTTTTTCTCTTGTGGTTTAGAGGATACACTTGGTGGTTTCTTTATACATCCACCCCTAGGAAAATAGCTATTCGTGGAAATTCTATCCAGACTTTGACCTGTGGTCTCCCTTATCTTCAGCTCACAGTTGACACTATAATTTTTTTTGTGTGTGTGATCTGTTTCTGTGTACACTCCTCTGAGAAATTACTAAGGAAATTTAGTTTGTCTCAAGGCCAGAACTCATAGCCAATTGGTGGCTATGTGGGAAATTCCCGGTGAGGCAGCGTGGGATAATAGAAAACCAAGATGGATCATATCACAGAGGTTTTCAGCAAATGCTCTTTCTCCTAGCTCCGCCTCTGGTTTGCCGGCTTCCTGTGAGCCCGTTAGTATGCCCCTCCGAGCCTCTGATTTTTCAGCCCTAGGAGGAGCATGCCCGTGGCAGGATTGTTGTGAACAAAAATCGGTTGTCACCTGAGAGGTGCCCTGAAGACAGTCCCATGCACTGTGTGTCCAGCTTTCTCCCTCTTATTCCCCAACATGTTCCATCGACGCAGCACCTTGTTTCCATCAACCCCGATGTCGTGGCCACACAGAAGCCCATGCCTGACACCTGCTGTCATAGCCAGGGCCTGGCGTCGTATTTAGAGACATGCTCCGCTTCCTCCAGAGAGGGGGCTGGGTGCGCCTTTGCCACAGGCTGTGGCAGCAGCGTGTACCCGCTCCTGTCCAAGAGGCAGTGC
>PVIC010010772.1:0-30751 GCA_004025085.1 Thryonomys swinderianus
GGCCCCCTAAAGTTCACTTTTAAACAACTCTTGTCTTAGGACCCACGGAGTGATCTAGACTCTTTGAGCTATTTTTAGCTCAGTTCACTCACAGAGACACTAAAATTCTTGTCACCTCCTTCTGTGTAAGAACTCACTTCCTGAGGTCTCTTTAGTATGAAGAGGAGGATGTTTTCTGTTTGTCTCCTCACTACTGTTTTATCTAGAACAGCCTATTATAAATGCTTTTTGTTTGTGAGATCCTTCTCTGGTTTCTGACTTCCCCCTCCAAACCTAAATGCTGTACTTGAAGTTCTCCCAAATTGCTGCCACCGTCACTGAACCCAAGGCTGCTTTTTAAAAAAGGATCTTTGTTAGATGCTTTGCTCTCATGCGAAGAAGATCCTAATGAATCACCCAGCTTGTTCATTTATTTGTATGTGTGGCCACCTAAGAGGCATCACGGAGGAACTGAACAGAAAAAGTCAGTTAGACAGGAGCTCATTTATTCTGGTCTAATGTAGCCTGATGACTTTTCTCTAATGTATTTGTGATGGATGGTTCTCAGCAGAAGGTCAGCTCAGCCAGCTCTGTAGGTACCGAGAACTCATGTACTAGGATCAGGTCACTGCCGACAACTAGTTCGACTACCAGTGAGAAGGGAGATACTGTGCTCTGTCTGTTTTGAGGTCTGAACTAGGATGTCTGGTCACTATTGTTTTTTCCTAGCAAATGAACATAAAGCATTGTGATGATTCCAGAAACCAAGCAGAAGTCACCCATGATATCATCATCTGCATTTGAATCTACCACTAAGCCCACCTGATGATGTTGCCTATGCAGCCCTTAATTTCCCTCTGCTTCTACTGGTACTGCCACTGTCCTAGTCTGGGCAATGAACATCTCTTACCTAATTGGCTGCAATGATTTTACTCTGATGTTGTCCTTGTAGCTCCTGCCTTCTCACTGTGTTACCAGCGAAGTCCTATTAAAGTGCTTATTTGATCATGTCTCGCTCCTGCCTAAAATCTTTCATGCTGTTTCCCGTGGATCAAAACCGAACTCAGGCTACAAGACCCAGCATGATTTGACTTCAGCTTCCTTCTCCAAACTCAACCATACTGTTGTTTTGCTTCACTCTCCAGTATCCAAACATATTCATTTCTTTCAATAAAGCAAATCCTATTTTTGCTTTTCTGGCTCAGGACCTTTGTACATTCCTACATACCAGAAGGTTCTCCTCCTCTTATGAACTCCATGTCACTCCCTTAAAAATTTTTTTCTCATGCTCCAAAAGATTCCATGCTCTGTTTTGAGCTCTTAGAGAGTCCAACATATTCCATTTGGAATCTATATAGTAGCTTTGTTAAAGAATGCCTTCATAAGACCAAGCTCCATGAGGACAGGGCCTACTTTGCCCTCCACAGTATTCTGAATAACTAGGACAGTGCCTACTAAAGACTAGATGTTCAGTAAACAAAAGAATAGGTAGTGAATGGGCTGCACGTAAAATATATACATGATGAATGAAGAATATTGTCACAATTGAAATAATGCAGAAAGATTTTATTATAGACCATGGCTCTAGCAGGTCAGGTTCCATAATATATTTTCAATAATATTTCTTTAAATATTATAAAATTGGTTTTGGAATTATAGGAGTTTTCTCTTTATAGTGACTCAGTTCTGTATAAATTGTTAAGCCTTTTAGGAAAATCAATGCAGTATCTTTGTATCCATTGTTTCGTCTCCATTAGTTATTAGTTATTTTTCTCTCCATTAGTTAGTTTTCTCTCATTGCTAAGACAATTACTTGACACTCAAAGTTTTAGAAGGAAAAGGGTTTATTTAGCTCAGTTTGTAGAGATTTTAATCTATATTTGGCTGGCTCCAAGGCAGAATGGCAGAGAGGCAATAGTTCATGGCACTGGGAAGACAGTAAAGGCAACAAGAGAGCTTAACAGTACCTTTCTGCCCCTTTTATCTATCCAGACTACTTAGGGCAGACAGCACTCATGCCCTTAATCATAGTGCCTTCACACCTACCTCCACCATAAGTATATCACACATTTTAGATCAGCCACCTCTGAGAAAGCGTGAGGCTTTAGGGGGACATGAAAACACAAGCTATAGCATTCCACTTCCTTTCTATTGGATTATGTGTGAAAGGTAAGAATTTTGTTGAGTACTCTGTCCTTAGCACGCAGAACAATATTAAATAGCCGAGTGACACTGAAAGCCTATTTTCTGAATGCATGAATGATTATGGTGAAGAAAACCTCAATATTTAATTCCCTTTCACCTAAAGAATAAAGAAGATTAAAGGGCCCATTTTTATCATTTTATCTCTTTTTCTCCTTCAAAAATTGAGTTCCATGTTATTCTCTTTCCTTGCTGAGCAGCTTGGAGATGGAATGAACGTGAAGGTTGAGCTCTCCCCGCCCAGTTAGATTGTTTACTTTATCTTGTCACTCATTAGCACACTAGGTACCTACAGCTCTTAGGTTCTACTATTTTTGAGACTTTCTCATGAGCCTAACATTAAACTGCAACTAGCCACTTTTCTGTGTGGCAAAAATAATTTTTTAAAAAACCTTAGGGTGTCTTCATCTAAAAATAGCAACTTGCTCTGTATTAAGTGGCAGCCTCTGCCTGCTTTTGCATTCAGTTCTTCTCCAGGCAAGATGTCATGTAACAAAGGAAGAGGCTGGTGGTCACAAGCCAGGACATTGCAGGGCTCATTAATTACTTGGAAAATGGTGCCTGGGTTACAGCCAGAATCCCGAACAATGAGAGGAAATAGCTCCTGTTCCCCGACTGACAAGTTGATGAGTGAGGTAGGAATGAAAATCATTTGAGTGAGTGAAAGGGGGGAGAAATCAAATGGAAGCAGTAGTTTTGTTCAAGAGTGACTGTACAAATTAAGAAATATTCCCCACCCTGACAGGGTTGATTCATATCAGTTGAGACCATGAAAATCCCAATCTGTTCTTGGCCATGAGATGAATTCATTATCTCTAATAAAGGGATTGGGAACACCAATTCCGAGTAAGTGTGGATGGTGTTGTTGGAGCCTGGGTCAAAGTACATGACATGTGTACAAATGAATTATTAATCTTGGTAGTTTGTGTTAATCTCACTTGGTCCTCATGAGAACTGGTAATAAATACAGTTGAATATTCTCACCCAGAAAATGGAGTCCATAATTTTGGCCAGTCTAAAAATTCTGATGTCTTAGCAAACTTGTAATTAAATGAGAATAGTTTCAAGCAGGAGGAGTCAGTTAAGAAAAGTAATTTCTTTCTTTCTTTTTTGTTTTTTTTGAGTCGAAGTCTCACTATGTGGTTCAGACTGGTAATTTACACTGGACTTGAACTCTCAGTAATCCTATTGCCTCAGCCTCTCACATATTAGGATTATAGTCATGTGCTAACATTCATTGATAAAAAAGAGAATTTCTCAAAATTGATATGCAAAGAAATAATTTAAGAAGAGTACACTGTCAGTAGGTTAAAATTGATTAATTTAAATATGATTGTAATTTGAGACATTGCTCACAAAATTAAGCTTTAATTCTAAGCTGTGCCAAGTATATGGCAAGGCCTGATCCTATAAAACTTAACTGAAATGAGGATATTGATATTTCTTCCTTGTGTGAGAGTTAAGAGTGTACAGTATCTGAAGGTATGTCTCTGCCATAAGAACTGTTGCATTTGGGAAAAAGGACAGTGAACTCATGCTCACCTCCTGCTACTGTCACCACAGAACTACAGAGAAGCAAGATTTTCTTGTCACTGTCCAACAACAGAAAAAGAATGCAAATATTGGGCCGGAGGGTTAGCTCAGTGGTTCCGGCGCCTGCCTCGCAAGCGCAAGGTCCTGAGTTCGATCCCCAGTGATCACATATAATGCTGGGCGTGGAGACTCACACCCACCAACAATCAACACCGCATACCACAATGCCGGGCGTGGTGGCTCACGCCTGTAATCCCAGCACTCGGAAGGCAGAGACAGGAGGATTGCTGAGTTTGCGGCGGCTTGCCTGGGCACCATAGTGGGCTCAGGGCCAGCCTGAACTACAAAGCGAGACCCTGTCTCAAAAAAAAGAAAAGAATGCAAATATTTGTGTATTGGATGGAATAGTTTAGGAGTTTTTAGCCATTGAGTGTCGTGTGTTTATAACTTTCAAGATATATGACTGCAACACAAAAATTAAAATGGTGCAACAGTTGTGTGAAGAAAAATGAAAACAGGTAAGAGCTGAGTGGTAAGGGGAAAAGTTGCTCATAGGTAGCAATGTACACTGAGAAGATGAGATATAAAATGGGATTCTTGCCAGGAGGAAACAAAAATTAAGAGCTGAAGTGAGTAATGAGAAGCAAAAGGGAAACGTTCAGTACCTGCTCACACTAGACATGCTGAAAGACTCAGTTTTTACCCTGGTTGAACTGAATCATGAGCAAAAAAGTCTATTCCTTTTATTTTACTAAAACAAGTAAGCAAGCCGGGCGTGGTGGCTCACACCTGTCATCCCAGCACTCGGGAGGCAGAAACAGGAGGATTGCCTAGTTCAAGGCTTGCCTGGGCTCCATAGTGAGCTCAGGGCCAGCCTGAACTACAAAGCGAGACCCTGTCTCAAAAAAAAAAAAAAAAAAGTAAGCAAGACATTTAAACTTTTTGGTGCCTGTTGAATAACCTGCTTAGTTACAACCATATCCTGGATCTGAGATCAGACAAAAATAGCCATTGGAGAGAAAGACTTTAGAACCCTCGAAATTAATAACTCTAGGAGACAGAGAAAAACAGGAAAACATTAGATGCAGTATAGATGAGCTCATGTGGAAACCATGCAGCTTGCTCAGCTGTGAAATGTCAACCCACAGGTTAACTCAAATTGGCAGAATCAAGATTTCCCTTCCAGAGGTTGACAAATCTGTGACCTGAGTTCTTAGTGCTCTTCATCATCTTATTCTGTGCTCCTTCTATCCTGGGAATGCGGGAAGAGTCCCCATCCTCATCCCTCCTGTGTGTGAAGGGAGTTGTGGAGCATTTACCTACAGGTGCCAGTTCTGGCAGACTTCTCTTGTTTTCCATGAAAGTGACCACCAGCCTGACAGATGGGGCTGGTTCACTGAGCCCTGATTTTAATATTTTTTAAATTTTTGGTTTTTTGGGTCAAGGCATTAAAATCAAACCTAACACAGGCTAGGTAAACACTATAACACTGAGCTGCATCCCTGGGCATTGTTTTTAAAATGTAATAAGTAAAGTTGATGCTTATGTGGATTTCAGTAGCCCAGTCTATATGAAGAAAACCACAGAGATAATGATTTGGTTAACAGCCTATTGAGAATATGGACTACCTATGTGACTTCTTGAGGTGACCCTTGGTCACCAGGTAGAGGTAGTTTATCAGGGTTTCTCACTGTAAATGTACTCACCCCTCTTTTTATGCTGTTCTCTTCAGAAGGAAGTCTCTATGAACTGTCCACACTTAAATGATGGGGAGTGAGACTTCTTGGATGGTAGAGTATCTGCCTCAATTATTTGGATATTTCTCTCTTATTTATTTACTTATCATTTATTTATTTATCACTATGGACATATAGGTGTTGTATTTTATGCTTTGGGTTACACTCTAATACTAATTTACTTATTTTGCAACTCAAATTGTTCTAGCTCTGGCCAGTTCTTTCAGTTGTCAACCGTGTTCCTTTATTGATAGAGACTTTTCCTTTCTCTTTTCTTTTACCAATACTTATATTTTGGTATTAAAAGATGAATCAGGTGGAGATTCCTCAAAAAATTAGGATTAGAGGTTCTATTTGACCCTGCTCTTCCCCTGCTAGATATATACATGAAAGAATCAAAAGATTCATATCACAGCAATATATGTACACCCATGTTTATAGCAGCTCATTTTGTGATAGCCAAATCTTGGAAACAACCCAAACATGCCCATCAACTAGAGACTGGATAAAGAAGATGTGATAGATAGATGGTATAATATATATATATATATATATATATATATATATATAAATAGTATAATATATAATAGTATTATATATAATGGTCCATATAATATATATTATTGTATATATATAATATATATTATAGTCCATATATAATAGCCCATATATACATATATGTGGACTATTACTCTGCCGTAAAGAATGATAAATTTGAGTCATTTATACTCACATGGACATACCTTGAGGACATACTCATAAGTGAAATAAACAGGTCTCAGATTTGTAAATTCCATATCTTTTCTATGGTACGAGAAACTGAAGATGTAAATGAGTTCTAAAATGTGTGACAGATATTGTGAAATAGAAAATATTAAAGGGAAAAGGGAGGGTAGGGTCAAGTAAAAAAGGGAAAGAAAAAATTTGATAGTAAGAAAAGGAAGCAAAGCATATGTATCTATTTGGGGGTGGGAATTGGTAGGGGATGGGAAAATATGAGAATTAAGTTATGTCACATACTGGTACAAGTTCTCAGTGTCGGATGTGATTGTGATGTTTATATAAAATGTATCAATAAAAGCAATTTTTGAAAAAACATGCACCAGAAACCTGATTCCTGAGTGAATGTTGGAAGCAAAGCCTTCTCACCAGCCTGTGAAGAACATGTCTTTCCTTTGAGGAAACAAACATTGGCTAAGTCACTGAGATCTCTAAGTTGTTTGTTTCAGTTTGGACTAGTAGTGCTTGAAATGTGTGCCAGGATAACAGCAGTAGCCTCTGAGAATTTGGTCAGAAATTCAAATCAGGACCTCACAGCTCCTATTTAACCATCCAGCAGATTTTGATGCGTTGTAAACTTTCAGACCCTTACTGTATGAGTTGTCTGAATGGTACCATAGAGACACCAAACTCAGCAGCTATTTAAGCTGAGTTTGGATTGTGTGTTGTTCCAAAGGAAAAGCATTTAAAAATTGTTTTAAAACAAGATGATTAGTTTTCTTCATGAAAACAAAATGTGAAATCTTGAAAATGTAGTGTTCAAGTTACCATCAAAATGCTCATTCATGTTGCCTATTTTGAGAACTTTCAAAGGAAGAACAACCTACTGCATGAGGAATGTGTGATTAGCAATGCTTGTCTCAAACTTGGGGTTGAGCAAGGCCGAGGGTGAGGTTAAGATGAGGGAAATCTAGTTGGGGTCCTGAAATCAACATGGCACAGCCTAAAATTTAACTATTTGAGCCAATTTGACAATTGTGTAACTTAGATCACTGAGATATCCATTTGTCTCTCCAATTGCATTTCTTTTGAAATTTTGTTCTTCATTAAAGAATGGGACTTTGTTTTCTTCTGAATTTGTATGTTTATTCATTTGTTTTAGAAGCTCAAGTCTATGCTGTGGTGATCAGAGGGACAGGGAAAGGGCTTGTTTATAAGAGATTTAAAGAGAGGGCTGGAGATTTAGCTCAGTGGTTCTGGTGCCTGCCTTGCAAGCGCAAGGTCCTGAGTTGGATCCCGGAAACCATATACAATGCAATAAATACCACATATCACAGTGCTGGGCATGGTGACTCACACCTGTAATCCCAGCACTCGGGAGACAGAGACAAGAGGATTGCTGAATTCAAGGTTTGCCTGGGCTACATAGTGAGCTCAGGGCCAGCCTGAATTACAAAGCGAGACCCTGTCTCAAAAAAAAAAAAAAAAAAGATTTAAAGAGATTGTTTATATTGGATTACATAATGATTTTTTTCCAGGATCACTTTGGAAGAAGCTGACTGCTTTGGAACTAATTTGTACACTCAGAAAATTAATTTGCTCAATATGCATCTGTGGTTTGATAGTTTGCTCTATGCAAAATTCTGTGTTAGGCATTTGAGGAACATCCTTGGGGAACTAGCTAGTTGCCTTATGGGAAGGAAGAGGAAGGTCCACAAGAAAGTATAATTAACAAGACATGACACGAGACTTTCCAGAAGACAAGAGCTGTGTGCCTACGATAAAGCTATCCTCTGCTTCAGTATGTGGGTCCAGCTTGAATCAAAATAGAAACAAATTAAAATTCAAACTGTATCCATCCTGTTTATTTAATTAGCTTTACCAGTAACTATAGGCTAGTAATTTAGATCTTAATGCCTGGTAAGCTTGAGCTAAGTATCAGGAAGGTACAATCTTGTCTGCTTTGGGACATGTTTGCAACATTGTTGTTGTTTTTTTTTGTATTATAAAAGTAATAAATGCTCACTGCAAAAATTGAGGAATATGCAGAAAAATGTAAATGAAAAACCTTAGTCACCCATAATTCGACTTCCTAGAGACTATTGCTCCTTTTTAAAAATGTATGTTAAGACCAAACTGTGTACAAAATCTTGTAACTTTTTAAATATTAAAACACTTTTTTATGTCATCAAATGTTCTTTAGAGTATTTTGATGGCATATTCAAAGGCCATTATGTGCAGCTACTATATTTTACCTTGACAGTTTCATTATTCATTCTACTTTCTTGCAAAAATGATCATCTTAGAATATATATCTTGATAAATTTTACATAATTTTGTACATAATTAGGTAAAAAATTCTGCATATAGCTAGGCAAAGACATTAATAGAGGCAAACAGGGCAGGCCCACGGGCTGGTTTGCGCCAACAAATACACCTTGCAGGTTCTGCCAGAAGCCCTGCCCTGATGACCAAGGCAAATGGTCTGAGATTTATAGCAACCAGGTGTGTTCCAATGGTCACTTGGCATCAAGCGATCAAGGAAACTGTGGAATAGCCTCAGGTGTTCACTTACATGGCCTCAAGACTGGGAAAAGAGCATATAAATGGAGCTTTGCTAGCAGCGGCATGACCACCCGCGTGCTGGGATTTAAGCTGAAGGACTTCAGTTTGTTCAAATGAGAAACATTATCAAGCACCGACTCTATGACAGGCTCTGTGCTAGAAGTCTGAATATTTCCTGGAACAAAAGGACCTGGATTTTGCCCTCAAAAAACTCATATTATAATGAGGACAATCTCCCATCAATGATGACTGACAAAAGCTACCTGAAACTCTGGTTCCACAGAAACTGGATGTTGATGGTAGTTCAAGTAGACTCAGGTGTGGGGAACAAGTAGAAATCAGGATTGGCTCATGTAAGGTGCTGGCAGAAGCTCAGGAACAGGGGTGCTTATCAGAGTGAGCACCAGGCCAGAGCCAAACTCATTGCACATATGACATCATCCTTCCTGCGACTTCCTCCTTTGAAGCAGAGCTGCCTGCAGCTCCATTCTCACTGTGAGATTCTTGGCCTTTCACTCCAGGTAGAGGTGTGTGTCTTTGTTTTCGTGCACAGGGATTTTCTACCTAAGCCTAGGATTGTGGTGGATGCCAGACCTTTTCCTTTGAGCTATGGTAATTCCAGTCTCCCATACTCATGTTTATAGAGCACTCTCACATTCATTTTCATGTTGGTTGGCATAGGGTATATTAATGTGGGCATTCTATATTATCCTCATTGAGATAGTTATCCTGATGGGATAACTATATTATCCTCATTTTTACGGGATTAACAAATAGCAATGACTCAAAGAAACAAGGCTGTTGGCCCTGCTGGGAAGGGGGTGGAGCTATGTTAGCAGCCAGGGGCCCCTACAAATAGGAAGCACAACGGTGTGTTTCTCATTCCCCAAGGGTTTCAATGAACATATAGACACTTTCAGTAGCGAGAGTTGTGCTATTAAAACTGAACAAAAAGGAAAACTGAGAACTTATTTTAGAAAACTGCACGAGAGCATCAACCCTATTTTCACTGCAATTTTCTGTCCTCAAATATGACTGGGTTTGTTTGGGGTCATTTCTATCTTTGGAACTCGAAATACTGGACCCTACTGGGATCCCTCAGAATTGATGGGTAGGTTCCCCAAAAGCTTTCTCATATCTCTGGAAATGCTGGTAGAGACTTTCCTCACAGAACTATAGAACATTTGACCGATGCTCCTTGTCTCTCAAACAAAACTTTCATGAAGAAATGAGCTATACAATATGTTATCAAATATGGCAGAAAACCCTATTGGCTTGATTCTTGGCGGGACTTTCAGGCCTTTGCTCCAAGCTGCTGAATTTATTTTTACATGGATATAAAACTGTGGCTCATTGGTTCCATGGCAGCAGATTAAAGCAGCTGGTGACGCAAGAAGCCTTTTTAGGTGAGCACAGAAGCAATAAATACAGTTAGTAGTGGCCTTGGAGAGATAGGAGAGACTGGAATCCTGAGAACACAAACCTAAATTTTAAGAGAATGGCACCCAGTCAAGTAGAGTGTGCTCTGTTGTTAAGTGCAGTAGCAGGAAGGTTTGGGAATAAAGGTCTTAAGTCAGCAGGAAAACGGTTAAGAGCTTCCCGAATCAAAAAGGCATATGATTCATCCTAGGAAATTTTCCTTGAAAAACCAGGAATGAAAAACCTGTTTTGTTCATCTCCAGTTGTTGACAAGGTTGTTTATGGATATTACTCAACAGGTAGGAGAATTCCAAGTGAATAATGTAGTTTTTATTTTAGTTAAAACATATTAGTTCACTAGAGCATCTCTACAATTGGCCCAAAAGGACATATGAAAATACCTAGTAATTATTGGACAAATTCAAATTAAAATTGCCTTAAGATATACCATGCATTGTGAATATAACTAAGATTAAAGGACTTATGGTATAAAGTGTTGAAAATTACATAAAGAAAATGGAGCACTCATACATTGCTGAGAAGAATATAAATTCATATAGGCAACTTGGAAATCACTTCAGCAATTTATTTTAAAGTTATTCATTTGCTTCTCATATAAAGCAATCTAGTTATAAGTTTAAAAAAGCACATGCATCCATGAAAATATATGAATCTTAATAATGGCTTTAGTCATAACAGCCAAAAGTTGGAAATGGTCTAATTTTATATGTATATAGAATTTTATATGTATATAAATATATATATATATAAACATATATCTTTTGGAAAATAGTAAATCTTGTTACATATCTATAACAGAATTTTTACTATATAGTAAAAATGAGTGAACTAATGATACATACAACAAAATGGATGAATTTCAGTGTCATTATGTTAGGTAAGAAAAGCTATCCCCACTGTATACTTTGTGATTTCATTGGTATTACATTCTAGAAAAGACAGAAGTGTAGGGGTGAAGAATAGATCAGTGGACTGGGAGTATGGGGAAGGATTTGACCACAGAAATGCAAAGGGAAATTTAAGGACTGATTGTGGTGTTGGTTTTATGACCACATATAGTAGTCAGTGCTAATCAACTGTACTTACAGAGGGTGAAACATATTACAAATTGTGCCTCAAAGTAAAATAATAAGGTTTAGAAATTATCAAATTAATCAACAGTATGCAACAGCATCCTTGCCCCTGGGGAAAGAAATATGAATGCAATGTAGCCCTTCCCTCATCCATTTTAGTTCCAGACCATTTTGCACAAGAAAGATATTCCAATACGAACCAAGCTAATTGAAATGTGTTAGCCATTGGCTTTTAGGAGAATTGTTGTTCTTTACAGAAGAGAGGCATATTACTCATTATCTGCATTTTTAAAAAGACTCTGAAAGTTACTTCAGTAAGTGACCTCTCATGAGCACTAGTAAAATAATAGATTTTATTATCAAAGGGATTGCAACACTTTATGGTAAAAAAAATACTTTATACAGTAAAGATCAGCTCTAAGGGTTCAAGGTTTTAAATTTAATTCAAGTCATCCTCCTTTCACAATTTGTTTCTCCCTAAAGAAGCTGCTAGAGAGTCTGAGGCCCAGAAACTTGCTGTAGTCCTTAGAAACAATGCCATGATGTCAGGCCTGTTGAGTAAACAGCAGCACCCACTCAGGACCTCACCAGTCTGCTTCCCTGTCCCTTTGGCACAGACTAAGGGTGGTTAATCTTTAAAAGAGAGAAAAAGAAATGAGCCGGAAGATAGCTTACTTCTAGTATATTTTTAGAAGACTCTTCCACATGGCTTTGAGGGTTATATTTCTGAGATCCGTGCAGGGCAGTGCCATTTCTGAATGTCC
Organism: Thryonomys swinderianus; assembly: GCA_004025085.1. NCBI lineage: Eukaryota > Metazoa > Chordata > Mammalia > Rodentia > Thryonomyidae > Thryonomys > Thryonomys swinderianus. Next base: position 12,013 of record PVIC010010772.1, read on the forward strand.
TAGTGTGGCCAGCTCTGTGGGCTGACAAACCTCTGATGCCTGCCAGTCCTTCCAACAGCTATTTCCTGTGCTACCCTCCCTTTTATCAATCCTTTCATCTCCCCATGTTCTCTTTCCAGTACTTATTCCACTCACTTTGTCATCTGACGGATGGCGGCTTCAGTTCCTATAGTCCTAGTAGGGGTGTCTGGGAGATTTTGGGTAATCTTTCTAAAAACTAAATCTACACAGTGTTTTACTTATATATCCAGTTTTAATTTTTTTCCCCAATATATCTGCAACCATGTTGAATAAAGTTGATTACAAAAAAGCAAAAAAAAACAGAACAAACCTAAATCTGCAACCATTCTTCAAGTTCTTAAAACTCTTCTTCGCATTTTAATGTAGTAATTAGGACACAACTTAAGTGTTTTGTTACAGGATGTGTAGTTCTTATGGTCAGCCCCAGCTCTGTTCCAGTGTGGTCCCTGACTTTGCCGCCTCTGTCACAGTCACGATGTTTGTTAGCTATGACGTACTGCTTGGCTTTCCTCCAAGGCCCAGGCCAAGGATTTTTTCCATACTATTGTTTTGTTTCTGCATAGAGGTCCTGTGTTCTGCAAGGCCTATGCTCTGTTTGTCTTCTGAGTGAATTTCAGTGAGCCTTGAAGTTGAACCTAAACCCCTCATCTGCCTAGGCTTTTCACCTTTCTCCCTATCAAGACAGTTCCTACACTTCCTTTGCAGATAAAACGTCTATTAGACAAAGCACTGTGTGCTTGTATTTTAGCTGTCTCTGCACTTTGATTTTCTTGAAGTTGTTTTTTCATCTTCCTGGAAGCATATAAGGCAATTGATATTTTATTGTCCCAGGTGCAACTCCAAGGACAGAAGCCCTTACATCAAATGTAGAGGAAATGAAATTGTTATTAACTAGCTGCACATTGGGTTAATATAGGTTGAACTTGTTCATGTGACTCAGGAAAGATACTTTCATATTTATGATCTTCTTTATATCCCATGGCAACCTTGTAAAGGATGTCTGGTATTCTTGCTTCACAGGTGAGGAAGCTGAGATTTACAAGAATTAAATGATAAGGCCAAGGTCAAGTGAGAGAATTACATGAACACTCAACCTAATCTACTGTTTGCTAGGATTGTTATTGTTATCCATGTCTTCTTTTTGCTTGACCCCATGGTCCCTCTTGGCTTTTTTGTTTGGGGCTTTTGATGGCCTTGGGATACTTCTTTCTAACTGGGGTGGGGATTCTTTTGGTGAGAATGGACTGGGGAGAGGTGATGGTCCTGAAGAAAAAAGAAAACACTGGCCTTTGAAGATTTAGCATTGTTATTCAGGATGAGGACTTCTGAGTTGTCCATGGTAGGAGAAAACATATTGAAGAAGGGATAAATTGTACTAAGATGAAAACTGTCATTGACAAGGATTCCTTCAGTTAATAGGAGCTGAAGGGGCTAAGGAATTGAGGACATCTTTGGAAGATTTTTCTTTCTTTCTTTTTTTTTTTTTTTGAGCCAGCATCTTGCTATGTATTTCAGGCTGACCTTAAACTCATGATATAGCCCAGGCTGGCCTTGAACTCACAGCAGTCCAAGTGCTGTGATTATAAGTATGTACCACCATACTTGGCTTTGGAAGACTTTGCCTAGGATAGGGGTTGCAAATGTTGATGCCTATAGGGCTGAACAGATAATTCAGAAAAAGTGAAATGGCCAGTCTCCTCAGCCCGATGTTGTAGCTAGTACTTATTTCCTACTAACTGTCACTGTGGTAATTGGGCTTAGAATTACTAGCTCTTATGATTTTTTTTTAATCGAGAGAAGTTAAATTTCACATATAATTTCTGCAAGTTATTTTATCTGGATTTAAAATTAAGTATACACACTGTTAGGGTCAAATAAAATGTCTTCAACTAGAATTCACCTTGAAGGCCATCAGGTGGGGCCTTTGGGGTAGAAATTATGACAGCAACATCAAAGAACATCATAGTGCTATTGGTATTTTGGGCAGAGCAATTCTCATTTCTGAGGAACTCACCTATACATCATAGATTTCTAGTATTTCAATCCTCAGACCCAGCCATTATTGCCTTAATGTCATTCTGACAGACACAAATGCTCCATATTTACACCCAACTCCTAGAGAAATAATATTCCTACTCTCAGTTGAGATGTTTTCAGTGTGAATACAGGAACTATACAGGTATTTCTATCCATCCCTTGTTGAGAATAATCTTGGCCTGAATAGGACACCACACTCATGATAAAATATTTGTCACACTTATCCTTCTTTTTACTCTGACTTCATCAGGCTTTGTTTGGGTGTATCCTTGGGCCTTTGATTGCTGCTGAATCAGGAGATGTCTGGCTAGCAGGACGATTATGCAGAGGCATTTATATAGTTGTTACCTTTCCTGGTGACACCACCTTTGCCTCATAGCAGATACTGTGTCCTGAGGCTGTTCCCACAAAGTGAGGGCATTGTGGGAGTTATCATATGTGGTAGTGCTGTGTCATCTACTTTCTCCTGAAAAAGCTTAATTTTCTGGAAAGTGATTTGAACACATCTAAGAATGTCTGTCCATCTTGGCAAATTATCAGAAATAGAAAAATGCTTTGTGCAGAACTACATTTTAAAGCTAATACCAGTAACTAAAAAACAAAAAATGTTTCACAATAGGTGCATGAGTAAACAAATTTTGGTTTAGCTAGATGATGTAATTATATGTGGCTCCTTAAAAGATTATTTATGAAGAATGTTTAATAACATGGAGAAATGCTCTACTAATCAAAGGATGAATGGCATGGAAGTACATACCAATTTCATAAGTAGATACCTATTGAATTATTTTGACTTTTCTATGGCTTTCCAAAGATTCTACAATAAAGGAACAATTGTTTCTCAAAATTAAGCTTTTTATTTTAGAATATTTCTAGATGCATAGAAAAATTGCAAAAATAGTAAAGTTTTACAGGATATTCCATCCAGTTTTTGTTCTACTTGTGTTGCTTCTTAAAAAAGGAATAAAAAATTAAAATGCATCCTATATGTTATATCACCATAACTTTTCATAATTATTTAGGTTTATAATATGAGATTTTCAAAGGGAAAAATTATGTTTTTCAGCAAAAAGACATGAGACTATCACTGATTTATGTATTAAAATTTAACTGGAATCTCAGTCATTTTCACACATTCTGGATGGAGCATTGAAAAATTCAAAGATCCTCTTGACTTTATTATTTGTCCTAAAATTATTTAAATCAATCTATCATTTCTCATAGGCTGACCTTAGGGTTGGCTTCAAAATAGTATATTTGCAGTGCCAGGTGTGGTGGCTCACACCTGTCATCCCAGCACTCAGGAGGCAGAGACAGGAGGATTGCTGAGTTCGAGGCTTGCCTGGGCTCCATAGTGAGCTCAGGGCCAGCCTGAACTACAAAGCAAGACCCTGTCTCAAAAAAAAAAAAAAAAGTATATTTGCACTGAAAGAAATTCCACATCCTTCCTCTTTGAGATAGATGCTTCTAATTTCTTTTCAAACCACTCTAGCTGCATAAAAGCCAGTTTTGTCGGAATCTTTAGTGAATATGAGTTTAGGATGCTCATCTGAAATTCAATTTACCAAGTAGATGCTATTTTAATACTTTGTTTTGACTGATCAACTCACCAAAGCTGGAAGCTAAAAATAAGAAGCCCTGTCATTTAGCAAGTCAAGCCATCACAGAAAATATTAAGAAATGACAGCAACTGGTATGTAGAGAGTTTTCTTTGCCATGTGTGCTCCATTGGAGCCATTTATGAAAGGGCCCAGGAGTGACTGTGGATGGTGAGGTGGTTGGGTTTTTCTGTTGAAGTGAGGCTCTGTCGTAGTGACCTCTTCCTGGTCACCAGAGGGGTAAGGATTCATCAGCAGCCCTTTGTGCTTGGAACTGAAAATGATTAGGACTTGTATTGGTGTTTCAGGGCATCCCAAGATCTTTTTTTCACAACACCATTTCAAAGCATGTGTTATCTGATTTGAAGATTTGGTCACAAAAACAGAGCTGGCATCTTTAAGTCTATATTGTGCATGTGTATGTATTTGTGTGTTGTTATTTTGTGGGCAGATGACGTCTTTTGTCTCTACCTGTTACAATGAGGCCAGGAAGGTCTGTCCACCTTCTCATTTGCCATTGACTCTTTTTTGGGTAGGGTCCTTGTGGGTCTTGTAACTCAGAGGACTGTCAGCCAGAAATAAATATCTGGATGTGTGACTTTATTGTCATCATAATATGAGCAGTAGATTTGTAGGACAGAGCAATGGTTCTGACATATTTAGGCTGGCCAATACAGTGGGAATATAGATAAAATCTAATTTGTGTGTAGTATTCAACACAAGAGCATGTTCCTCATCTACCTAGTTCAAAATTTACTAAGAATGAAATGTCCCCATCTCCACTCAAGTTTATAAGGCACAATTTCTACAACATGAAAAGCTAAACAAAGACGAAAAGCCTAGTCTTTTGTTGTTAGTATCCTGCTGCCTCCATCCCAAGTTAATATCCTTAATTAAAGGAAAATCTATACATTCTGTCTCTAGAAGACCAGCAAGAGAATGAGAAGGAAAGAAAATTAAGAGACAGTTTGATTGGTGATCATCAATACTTGTTCAGTCCTGTGGGAAAATGAGCCTTCTTTCATTTTATCTTTGATAGCAGGTAGATTAAATTGGACATTGTAGTCCATGGAAGAGAAGGTCTGTACAAAGATACTCCAAAGCGGCTGCAAATATTTTTCCCTTTAGCTGTTTTGCAGTCTGATTCAGTGGCACTTAGCTGCTTTGCAGATCAGTATCCAATAACCACATTTGTGCAGAGTGGAAACATGCAGCTAGGCCTTCCCAGCAAAACCTGTGTGTAGACATATTTACTGATTCTACCGGAACGGGAGAAGATCCTTTGGAATTGTGTTTTTGCAAAGCTTAATGCTAAGATCAGAATCACCTATTTAAGGCATTAGTCCTAATGGAAGCTGCATAATTGAGTGGAATTAAAAACCACTTTCCCCAGCTCTCTCGCACCTCCCCCATCAGCAGCAACCTTTGACATTGCATGGATTTTGAAAGTCACACTGCAGCATTGCTGCCAGGGGTCTTTTAGAGGATTCTTATAATCTAAAATCTGTTTTCTTATCTCTCAAAACTGAAAACCCTGAAGAAAAGCAAAGAAAATCTCTGCTGCTTCTTACAGTCTGCAGAATCAGCTCTGCTCGACTTCGGTTGTTCATATGAATCAAAAATAGCAGAAAGTAGGTCATCTTGTAAAAACGAGTTAGGCTTCACTTCCCATTGTATTGACTTTACTAGGCCATTTTCATTCACAGTAGTTGATGCTTAGCTAATGACTGGAATAAATAAGGAAGCATGGATTCTCTTATTTTCTTTCTTTTGCCATTTATTCATATGGAATATTATAAGGCCCACTGTGTGCACGGTGGTTTTAACGTTTTTCATTACTTCATAACAACCTTGAAAGTTGGAATTGTAATTCTCATTGTAGATATGAGGGAACTGAAGCTCACAGAATTTAAGTTAAATGGCTCAAAGACACACAGCTCATTCGTGAAAAATCCGAGATCTGCATATATTTCTGTCTGGAAGCCCTGATGTTATTGACTACATTCCCTTGATATGAAAAAATATATGGTTTTGAAATATATTATTGGAAGATAATGAAACTGAATGAACGTTGCCATATCTTAATGCCTCATGAGATAATGAAAAATCCTTACCATGATATTAAATCATTTTTTACAAAAGGACAACATCAAGACCCTCATTTGAATTGAGCACTAAGTAAGGGCCGGGCATTGTGAGAGACGACAGGAAATAAGCAAAATGCAAATAAACAAATCACATTTAGTGAGGGGGGCAGTAATAAGTGGTTCTTCAGAGAAGAGCTCAAAAGGAGTGTGAAGTTTGTTCAGAAGCATAAGAGAAGTATAGGAACAAACAGCTGGAGGAAGACTATAGAAGAAAGAGCAAGTGCAAAGGTCCTGAGGTGGGTGGTGTTGCTGTATTTGAGAAACAAGGAGTGACAGTCTGAACAGGTTGTACAGCCTGGGCCTGCACCATGCTGTCTGCAAGCAATAATCCACAATCAGCAGAAATATTCCTTTAAGGGGAAAAGGGAGGTAGAAACTATTTCCAAGCTGGAGAGGACAGGGAGCCAATCTCATTTACATATTTAAATACCTCTCTCATAAGCAGTAAAACTCAAATCATTATAATTGAACATTTAAATCCTTCTCATCGATATGTATTTTAGGCATTCGGCATTTTGCCAATGATTGCATCATCTTAAAAGAGAAGCTTTTAAATTAATTAAACCCATTACACTTGAATATTTTATCCCTGCCAGAACATAGTTGAAAATCCTCACTTCAACATGATTTGATGAGGGTTAGTAAACCTACCAAAATGTTCTACTCTGGCTCTGGAGATATATTACCAAGCCTGGGAATAGGGACAGAGTGGCCCATTGCAAGGGACCTTTCCTTGTAGTCCTAGGCAGGTGAATCTATGACAGTCTCAAATTGTTCTGGCTAATTTTACAAAGATCCCCAAGCTAGGTGGATCAGACATTGTGCACTTACTTCTCACAGTGCTGAATGCTGGGGAAATCCAAAATCAAGATGCCAGCAGATTTGGTGACAGGTGAGGGACTGCTTCTTGGGTTTTGGTCTTCTCACTGTGTCCTTTCAGGGGCAAGGGTCCTTCTGGGGTCTCTTTTTATAACCACAGAAACCTCATTCACAAGGGCAGAGCCCTTATATGGCCTGTCTACTCCCTGATGCTATCACTTTGGGAGTGAAGGTTTCAATATATGAATTCTGGGTAAACACACTGATTCATTTAGTCTATATGATGCATAGGAAGTGATCTGGCCTCACCTGGAGATTCTGATTCAGTAGTGTGGAATGGGGTTTTGAATTATTCTTCAAAACAAGAAATTTTCTTCACAAGTCAGGTTTGAGAGCCATTGAGCTATGGTAAACATAATGTTATTTCTATGTAATGCAGAAGAACAGAGTGGAACATGAGTCCGGTTGGACAAGATAGTGAGGGGCAATCCTTGGTCCTTCTTTTGCGTGTCTTGTATTAGTTCAGGAAGGCTGGGCTGTGCCGCAGTCACATAACCCAAGTCTGAGGAAATCAATTCTCTGCAGTTCCCTTTGCATGCAAAGTTGAGGTCCGGTGTTCTGTATGGGCAGGTTCCTCCAAAGGTGCTATGGGCATCCAGGGGTCACATTATGTCCCCTAGAACTTCCTCAGAGACAAGTCAGTTCAAGAGAAAGCATTCATCTTTGTGGGCTGTTTTGGCATCCAGATTTGGCTCAGTCTACCCTTCTGCCTTCTGTTGGGTACAACTGTTCCCTCAGCCCCAGCCAGGTACAAAGAGAATGGGAAAAAGTCGCTGTCTTGTGTGGTTCACGAGACTGGTGGCGAACCCCCTGATATCGCTGGCTCTGCAGCTGCAGCCAATTGGAATTCGCGCTACATACCAAGGCCGTGTTCTGCAGCTTCCACTGTGCTTCCCCCACACTGGCCTGAAACATTACAGGATTCTCCTCTTGGGAATATTTACCCCTCTGCCTTCAACCCTAGTTCACCCAGTGAGCTGGTGAGACTCAGTCACACTGAGGGATAATTGCTGACCAGACCTCTTAATTTTCCTAGATATTGTTCTCAAGGGAGGAGCCATCCCAGGGATATTGTACCTATTTTCTTCCACAGATTCTTTTATAATTCATTATTTTTTTATGCCTCTTATGTCACAGGTGGCAGGGATATTTAGAGGCCAGAGAAGACATCCGATGAAACACCATTCTAAGAATGGTGTTTATGAGTTGGAGACTTTCTGGAAGTCCATAAGTAGACAATATACAAATCTGAAGAAAGATATATTCAAGGACAGCCGTACTTTGCATCTTTGGTAGGACAGTTTATAAGTACTATGTGCACAAGTGAATCGAACAGTATCATTACCTATAATTACAAAGAGATCAGTCTCAGAGGCTGGCCTCCACACCAGAAGCACTGATATTAACATCTGGGAAATTTTAAATAGTAAATTTTTAGCCATATTCTGGAATTACAGTATAGAAATTCTGGGAGGGGCTGCAGTTATCCATAGTTTGGCAGCTTACCAGGGAATTGCACGCCTGCCAGTATTGGAGAATCACCCACAGAGACTGTACCCGATAACTGTGGTTTTATCTATGTCTTAAATAATCAGGGACCAATGCGGATTTTTTTCACGAGAGAATGAAATGGACATGAGTCTTTCAAGACACTTGGTAGGGAAACTGTGATGCTTTGTAGGTTAGATTCTTGCTTCTTTTGTGTGTCTGCTTACTGTAGTACTCTGCAGTGAGAATCAATATCTAGAAAGACAGTCAGAGGCAATTCAAGTGCCTAAGATACCAATTATTTTTCATATTTATTACACAATGAAACAAGATATGGACTAACAAATTTTAAGGTCATTTTAAAGCATTGATTGATTCAAATCTCTTTGAGTTTCCCTTATAATTTTACTGATTACTTGTTGTCATACTCCTCTATCTCTGTATAACTCTCAGCAGAATAATTATTTAAGAGGATAAGATACATAATTATAAAAACATTTCCAACTCTCCTCCTCCTCCACTACATAACATGTCATCTTAGTGAACACTGCTAACCGATGAAACACATGGGAAATCCCATCTTTTGGGCCTCAGTTACTAAGAGGTCTGGGCAGAAGAGAGGACAGGACTTAGGCCAACCTTGCCAGGGTGCTGGGACTTGCTTTCTGATAAGTCAGCATGGTCTGCCCCTTTTTCGTACAAGCAATAAAAGCAGGCTCCCTTGAATGGTTTACCTCCTGGCCCTTCTGGAGAGATCAGTGAATTAAAACCCTAATAAATCTCTCTTAAGTGGTCTTCTGGCAAGTGAGAGAACTGTTATCTTCTCCCCCAAATTCTTAAAATGGCATTGGCCTTAGTTGTTTGGGTTGGCCGCAAGTAAAGTTGGTAGATAAAATACTGAAAACAACAAGGAATATTTTAGGACAATTAATGTTCCATAATTACAAGTATATAAGATTTGAATAAGTTGGATATTTGAGTCAAAGATATGTACAAACATTTGAATTTCAGATAAATGTAATTTTTTATAAATATCCCCTATATTAAATAGTCAGTCATGAGATATAATGTAAAATGTTAGTTTATCAGAAATATGAGATTAACTGGGCATCTTGAAGTTTAAATTTTCCTTTGTTTTTATTGGCCACAACTCATCTGATTACAGCCAAGCAGTATTTGGAGGTTGCTGGGATGTCCAGAGCTTCTTAATTATCCCCAGAAACAGCCATAGTTTAGAAAGGTCTTTGGACTCTGTTATGAAACCTTCACTACCTCACTGTTGTCACTTTGTCTTTGGGTCCCACTCCTCTTCTTCTCTTGGTGTTCATCTTTCAGGGGTCCACATTGCTTGCAGGGAGAAAGGGAGGCCTATGAGCAGCAGAAGCCACTGAGTCAGTGTTCACCTTTGTCAGACTGGCCTGTCACTGAAGACCAGGGTAATCTTTCCCCTGGGAAGCTAGATGATATCTAGATATTTGGGAGAGAAAAAAAAAAAACCCTGGCATTTCTGGAAGCTGAGCTAACTACAATTAATTCTCTGTGTCTCTATGGCTCTCTTTCTGTCTGTCTGTCTCTCTGGAAATCTTTGGTGAATCAGAATCCATTCCTAATGACCCAGCAGAGTTCTTTGTGTAGGTGATGGTAGCCCATCTAATTACTAGCAATTAGATGAATAAGAACACCTGACCCCATGGACTCAGGTTCTAATGAGACTCCAGTGCAGACGAGTCAGATCCATCCAGACTAAACAGGCTCACCCCGCCTTCTGCAGGAAAATAATAGACCTAGTGGCAGCAAAGTCATTTTGTTCTTTGTGTCCTAGATTCCAGCTGCTGCGGTGCTCTAGAGACCTTTTATGCTTTTTAGTTCTCTATGAAATTGACAGGAACGTAGAACACTAAGGAAGCCCATAGGAGTGAGAGACTCTGACCTAATTTAAATGTCCTCCGACTTCTGTTTCTCAGATAAATTGAAGCTTTAAAGGCAAAGAGCCTTGAGAAAGCTAGAGCTTTATCCAAACTCTCCTTAGCAGAACGCTGCTGAATCACTTTTCCCTTCCTTCCCTCTTCTTTGCACTTTTCGTGTGTGTGTGTGTGTGTGTTCCAGGTATATAAAAAACATAATGTTGATTTGTGTCTGATGAAGTTGTGCTTGGGAGTGACTGTCACTGGCAATCACAGAGTTACACTAGGAAATGAAGCGGGATGAGTTTTTTTAAGTGCCAATGGATGATTATAAGATTGTTATAGTGATTGGTCATCTCATTTCTGTTTTCTGTGGAGGGTCTTGGGAATAGTAGTTGGATTAGAAACATAGAAATGAAATCTACCCGGCTATTCCCCTGCTAGGAATATACCCAAAAGAATTTAAAAAATCACATTGGAAAGACAGATGTACACCCTTGTTCATAGCAGCTCAGTTTGTGATAGCTCAATCTTGGAAACAACCCAAATGTCCATCAACTGGAGAGTGGATAAAGAAGATGTGTTTTTTTTATAAAATGGAGTATTACTCTGCCATAAAGAATGACAATATTGATCCATTTAGGTGCAAATGGAGACACCTGGAGGATATACTAATAAGTGAAATCAATAGATCACAGATAGACAATTTCCGGATCTTCTCTTTGGCATGAACACCTGTAGATGCAAATGAGCTCTAGAAAGTAGGACAGCTTTTATAGAGTGGAAAATTTCTATAGGAAACTTGGTGTGGGAATGTGTTGAGGGGAAGGAATAAATATGATACAGAGAGAAAAAAAGAAATGAAATCTAAATTCCCAGTCTATCAAGGGGCAAAGCACTAACACTGATGTTAGCTACCCTCTGGATTGAGGTCTCATCTTAGTCAGTGGCTACCATGCTCCTTTCTTTAACTCATGGCTTCTAAAGAATACAATTTGATGACAGAGGCAGGGAGTGGTGGCAATTTCTTCCACTGTCATTTGCTTTCTTATGCAGTAACTGCATTTTATCTTTAAAGAGTTTTTAACATGAAGATGCTGAAATTACTTCCAACCTGTCTAAGCCCACTCCAACCTCAGACTGTATTTGTTCCCCTGCTCTTTACTTTCATAGGTGCTCGCCACTGTCACAGAGGCGCTGGAGAGTCCCCAAGGGCAGAGAGAGTGCCTCTGTTGACTTTGGAAGTGCCAAGAGCTTTCACTGACACAGGCACACGTGTCATAGGTTTGCTCTCATTGGACTGGGTGCTTCTCAGTCAGATGAACAAATTAGAGTGTGGACTACATTAATGGGACCCATGACAGCCTGTAAGCAAAGTACAGAGATATCTTGGTCCTTGATGTTAATTGGTACTAAGAGACCTGACAAATACCCAAAACAACAGGCACCATGCAAATTGTTTGGAGTGGAAGGGGTAGCAAGTCATGAGAATCAGCACCAGCATGTACATGGAGTACCAAACAAACAAGTAGCAGGATAAAATTTTCAAGTCAAAATATGTTGAATTCTGAATTTGAAGAGTTTTAAAGAAATAAATACCAACATACGGTTGTATAGATAATTTTCTAGGGCGGATGTAGTTTTCTGGAGGCCTAGAAAGAAAAGTGGAACTTTGTAGAAATTACCTATTTGTTGGTTTATATTAAAAGAGAATTTTTACTGTCCCCCATATCACACTTCTGATCATTTTTATCTGCTGAAAGAATGTCCACTTGGAAGGTGAGGAAAAGATGTGTAAGTATTAAATATTAGATATAAGATATTAGAAAAATAATTTTCGTGTCCTACAACAAGAATTGTTCAGTAAAAGGGCAGATGTAAATGCTGTAAAATGGCTCTAGAGTTGCTGAGGAGGCCTAGTTGTTAGACTCAGGCTGCAAGGTGGCATTGTTGGGAGTGGGTGGAGCCTTTCAGAGGTGGGATCCAGTGGCATGAGGGGAAGCGAGAGACCTCAGTCCCCTCCTCATTCTCTTCTGCTTCTGCTCATGAGATGAGCTCTTTGCTCTGCCATGTGCTGCTGCTTTGATGTGCTGCTTCACCACCGGCCCAAAGCAACAGGGGTGAAACCTCCAAAACTGTGAGCCAAAATAAGTAAGAATCTTTACTAAGTAAAATAATCTCTACTAAGTCAGTTATCTCAGTTACTTTGTTATAGTAACGGAGAGCTGATTAACACAACAAATACCCCAAATCTTTTGGGAAATACAGTCTTTGTTACAAGTCAACCACTGTCCTTTGAACATGAAAACACAGACTACGACAGTGGTGACCAAAGGAGTTGTCATGACCGTGTTCTATCTAACTTCTGACTGTGTTCTATCTAACACTGACATGTGAATTCCTTATAACTTTCTCATGCCATGGAATGCTGCTTCCTTCTCAAAATCTCACTCCAAAAGATTTACCAGTGTAAGAGTAGTCTTAACTCATTGACTACATAACAACAGGTGGCAGATCAGATCTACTTCACTGGGAAGATTTGTGCAATACGCCTGCACTGAAAAACACTAGTGATGCCAAACACAGGCTTTATTGAAGAAAGAAGGCATTTTTGCTTTGTCTGCATCTCTCAACTCAGGATGCGGGATAAGAGGACTTTAACTGGTGGCTTATTTGTGTAGTATTTCCTTGTTTGGCCTTGTGTTTCCGTGTGGGTGTGTGTAGTATAACCATCACCAAGTTTTCATGTTACACTTGACATTTTCTTAGCAATTTAGGATGATGATGGAAAACTATGGAAAATACAGCCTAGTCCCAGTATTTTGAAAAGCACGTTACATATAAAGAACATATATAAATGTACTTATATGAAACTCTGGAAGCTATTTGCTAAATAATAAGAATAAGTTACCCATGAGGATTGGGGGTGGGGTTAGGAGAGGGAGTATTTGACCTTTCTCTGAATTATTTGGTGATTTTAAATGAGAATGATGCTTGCATTATTTGTGTAATTAAAATTAGCTAAGTATTGAGTTAAAATATATTTATGAATAAGAAAACACTGAGCCTGCTTTGGCAAATATGCAAATATAATTCATCTGTGATTTTTAATGTCATGTAAGCTTTTCATATTGACATTGAAATGCAGCTTTTGGGAAAACCTTTGCCTATGAAAGAATTGATAAATATAAAGGTTTAGATTTGTAGGAATATGAATATTTTATAAAACAATATTTTATAAAACAATATTTTGACAGTCATATAATGTAAATGTACACTCAAACTCCACAACCTAATTATACTATAGGTCCAACCCACATTCCCAGAGTTTTGGAATACATATGTTACTAAAACACAAAAACCTTGAAAACAGGTGATGTCTTTGTCCTGATACCAATGGATTTTTAGTAAGGTTCATTAGGTTTTCAACCTTTGGTTAAATTGGAGTTGACATTTATGCTAATTAGCTGAGTTCAAGAGTAAACCAGGTAAAATTGAATTATAGTATGCTCCAAATTATGCTTATTTTTAAAATGGTGGGTCTGAGGTCTATTTGCTTTTATTTGTCAGGAATTTTATATCTTGCTATGTCAATCTTTTTTCCCTGCCTGGTGTGCTAACCTGGTAACCTGAAATCTTTCTGTCTGCCTGTAATATGAGAACCTGTTTTGCCTTCATCCATCTGTCTCCTACAGGAGGTAAACATACTTTTAGAAACGGCTTGGGTTGATATTATTAATCTTTATAAGCAGAGAAATTCTTTGAATAATTTAATAGCCAACTGGCATCAGGGGGACTTACTATGAAAATGAATTTTTGCATCAGCTTCAAAAATCACAGCGTGGCCTGCCTTTCATGCCTATAACTCAGATATCAAAACCTGCATATATGTGGCCTTTTATGTAGAGTTTTCAACTTGTACCATCTAAGATCATAAGGAAACATTTAGAACACTTTGTTTACTTTTTCTGTTTTTTTTTTTTTCCTTTAAAACCTCACAAGCTAAGCAGCAAAAGAAAGTCCTCCTTGTTTTCTGGAACAACAGATGCTGCCCTTGACCTTGGGAATTAACGGCACATCCATTCTTGTTCACATGTCTTGAATTTCTCGGATTTGCCAACAGTTGGAATTGAGTGTTTTTGAAGGTCTATGAGTGATTAAAAAAAAAAAGAAGAAGAAAAAAAAGAATTGGTCTGCACAGCTGTTACCAAAGAAATTATTGTTCTTCCTCCTTCCAATTCACTAATATGTAAGGTCTAAAAATTACTCTTTTTTTCCCTACTGTTAATTAGAATGATTCTGGCTACAGATGTTACAGCCTCTGGGTGTCTGGCCTTCCATCTGACACCCGGCTTCGTTGTGAAGGTGTCTGTGGTTGGAATATGGCACGTTTGATTTGCAGGGCCCCATTGTTCTGCTAGGTTGGGGTGAGGAAATACAGCCAGTCTTCTGTTAGGCAAGCCAGGCGGGACTGGGAATATCGATAACCAAACATGCTTCTTTCTTCTGACAGCTTCAGGATTCTGTTTCTTTGCACTGTCTGTTAGAGAGTCATGTGAAAGCAGCAAAAGCTTTCTAAGATGTATGAGGGTCATGGGAAATTACTCTGCACAAGTGGAACCACGTGGGACAATATTTCGTTAGAAGACCAGTAACAAGTTTGGTAATTAAAAAAAAGAACAACAAAACATACACATAATGTTTTGAACTCTTTTTTTCTTTTTTTCATAAATTATGTATTGGTAAAGGAAACTTTGTTGTTTTTTTTTTTTTAACTTGGTGCTAGTGCATGGTTTTCTGCACCATAAGCACGCTTACTAGACTGTAAGCCAGAACCTAGATCTGGAGGGAAACTTTAATAATGAGAAAACTCTTAAACTTGAGCAGTGTAGAATTAAGTGGTGACGTTATCTTTTAGATGGTGCTGAAGCCAGATATATTTCCCTCTTCAGATGTCATAAAACACACTGGCAGTTTTTCCACATTACATTTCAACCTGAGGAAA
Source organism: Thryonomys swinderianus (assembly GCA_004025085.1). Lineage (NCBI taxonomy): Eukaryota > Metazoa > Chordata > Mammalia > Rodentia > Thryonomyidae > Thryonomys > Thryonomys swinderianus. The sequence continues at coordinate 27,092 of PVIC010010772.1, forward strand.
TTGACAGTGAGGTGGCCAAATTGGTTTTGTTTGTTCCCCTTCACAGGTAATTTCACTGTGTATTTTCTGGAGGAAGTCTTTTATTTGTGGACCATTAGGGAGAAATCCCTCAGTGGCAATTTATGTAATCGTATTAGTGAATTTACAGATGAAAGACAATACGTATTAGAATTCATCATGGTACTTAGAAAATTTAAATGAAAGTATAATTATAGATAATAGATAAAAATTAGAAATTAATGGAAATGAGGTACATCTGCTAAAGACTAGGTAAACTGCTCAGCTATAAGGGCCAATGTGGAAGAAGCTAGAGGCTTCCTCTTTGGTGGTTTGATTAATAGGAAAGGGATAGTTAGACCCGCTCTGCAACTTTCTAGAAATGAGTTCTTCTGCAGGCTCTGGCGGCTGAGTACATACTGAGCAGCCACACAATGCTCTGTCCTCTCCTGATGCTTTTGGGATCATCTCCCAACGTGTTTTAAATAACCCTCCTAGACGAGATAAAGGCTAATATTTTCAATTTCAGTATTTAGAGAGTAACACTCCCTGTCAAAGGATAGCTAAAACACCCCGAGTGCTTTCAGAAGACATCACCAGGCTATCCATTGGTATTTGCATATGCAACAGGGCAGCTATAACCTTTTGAAAAATAGCATAATAATATTTTATGGCACTTTCTATGTTAGTTTCTGGTAGCCTAGAAAGGTCGCAGTGATTTTGGATGAAAGCCTTTAGAAGGTTAAGGCTAAAAAGTTTTCACAAAGTTGTCTTTGTAAACATCTGCTCCTAAATCTATCTTATGGGTTCAGGTGTTCAAGACAGATGTTTAACTTTGCCTGTTCCATCATCCAGTTAAGCAGCCGCCCTCTCTAGATGGCTGCTCTTCCCTTGAGCTGCACTCCCCTTGTGTGATTTTGAATTCTGTGAGTCCAGGATACATTTTTTTTTTTTTTGGCACTCATTGGGATACTTGTAAGTTCATCCCTAGTCATTTGAACTCAGTCCTATATAATGAAACACAGTTTAAATTACCCTTTGAAGTTTATTTTTCCCTGCCTTTTTGAGAGCTTGTTTGGGGTTTTATAGGGTTTGAATAGGAGTTGTATAATATTTCCTAATGAGAGCTGGATGATTCAGACATTATAATATTTTCCTTTGCCTGTCTTCTAATTTTTCTGTTTATCCAACTTTATTTTGCTGAGAAGAAATTTAGTTCCACTTGTAACTAAACATCTACATTTTAGAAAATGTTTGCTCAGATTTGATATTTGGAATATATGTGCTTTTGCTTATCTTTAAAGTATATCTGTATTTTGACCAGGCTAATAAATATATGCACATGTTTAATATCAGAAGGTTGGAAATAACAGCAAACCTGTTTCCATAGGCATTTTAGTCTCTTCACGAAGCCAGATTCAAGCTAAATTATATAGTGGAATACTCTTTCTGGCCACAGTAAGATATGTTGAAAAAGCCAGGTTTTGAGTGGAGACAGATCTAGTTCAAATGCAGGCTTCTTGTTTATTAACTTCATAGCAGTAACTTAAGTCCTGCGGAATGAGATGCTAACTCTTCTAAGAATAAGTGATGCCTCTCCTTTCCTAAGGAAGGTGACAGTTACACTCCCCTGCAAAGGTGGTTCTGTAGGCATCATTTTGCAGCTTATGCATGAGCGTTCAAGCTCCGAGAAGTGTACTCCAAGTTCCAGGGAGCAGGGCACATGCACCCAGTGCTCACCTGTGTGTGAGGCACAGCTCTAAGATGTGAATACCATTGTGAACAGAGAAACAGTTCTGGCCCTTCTGATGGCTTCCAGACTACGTAACAGAAAGATTACTGTAAACTAGAAGTGCTGGGTCCTGTTTAATAGGGCTTTTTATGGAAAAGTTTTCTTTTTCTCTTACGCCATCTTCATCCTGTCTCCTCCACTCTGTTCAGGTACCCAGTCTCTCATCCGCCTACAAGGCCAGTGAAGTAGCTCTTTCACCACAGTTCCAACTGATGTATCTCATACCTCAGATTCCAGCATAAAGCTTCCTGCTCTTGTCCGTATGTTGAGGGTGAGTGGTGGGCTTCCTGGAACGCCCTGGAAAGAACGTCAGATGGTTGTAATCCAGCCTACCTCTGTTATGAATATCATAGGTGTGTGGCTTGCTAGGCTCAACCCAAATGTGGCCTGACTCAGAGCTGGAATACTTGGATGCAGGTGAATCCTTGCCATTCCTTTGATAGCTAATCCACCTTCCCTGGACTTTTACTCCATTTTGCTCCAGGATTTGCTCTCCAGAGAGATTGAGGACCTGTGATATCATCATGCTATTTAAGTACTTCTTAGATAGGATCTTTTAATTGCAAAAGACATGTAATTATTTATATAATTTATAACTAATATATAGTGCATATAATAAAAGAGCATAGCTAATTATATATAATTACTTGCATATAGCTTCTAGTTCCTCAGGCAAATTAAAGAAATTAGTAGGAGATGCACTGGCAAATATAAAATACGCAAGTGCTCTTTTAGTAGTAAAAGAACTCTCACTCAGGCACCAGGAGAAAGAAGGTTCCCATGCATGCAGCATTTCTGTGTAATTTTTCCCTTTGAAGCTGAGGCAAGATCGCATCACTTCCCTTCTCAACAAGGTTCAGTGGCTTCTTGCTGTACTCAGAATAGCCTCGGTTCATAGGTTTCTCTAAGCCGCCTTTCTTCCTGTTTCATCCAGTGTCTTCACATCCCTTCAGGTACCCATTCCTCTGGCTTCCCTGGTCTATTAACTTGTCCCCCAAAGACCGTCCCTTATTTCTCCAGGCAGGGAATATATGTTACCCATTCATTTATAAAATCCTACTGATGCCAAAAGGCTGAGTTCAAATACCTCCTCTTTCAAGAAAACTCCCAGAATTCCTACTACTAAGAATAAATTACTTCTTCCCCCTCTCTCTTCTGCATTATAGGCCTACCACACTGTGCCTCTGCATAGCTTTTTTCAGTCCTGCTTGTATCTAATTAATTTACCCATCTATTCATGCACTCAGTGATCAATTATTTCTTGAAAGTTTTATCCCTTTCACTGTGCGAGGAGATGAGAATACAGTGGGTTGTAAAAATTAGACAGAATGCCTGCATTTTGGGAGCTTGAAGTCAGGTAAAGTTTGATAAGGATATAGTCAAACACACAAACCTCTTCCTGCACCTGTTGTAAGACTGAGGGTGATGGATGTGTGCGTGCGTGCGTGTGTGTGTGTGTGTGCGCGCGCGCGCGCACATGTGTCTTTCTGTAGCTACTTGTTATCAGTAACAGCTTCTTGCTTGGGAGAGACTGCAGTTGGTCATAAGGCTACACGATGGGGTGCCTGCTCTCTGTTGTGGTTGAACTGTGTTCTCAAAAACCTGACTTCGGTTGGAAATTAATAATTTATAGAGGTAATTAGCTTAAAATGAGGCCATACTTGATTAGAGTAAGTTCCACTCTGATATGATGGATGCCCACTGAGAGGAAGACAAGACAGACAGACGAGTTAGATGCCATATGAAGATGGAAGCAGAAATTAGAGGGATGAAGCCAAGGGACATCAAGAAACGGAAGGTACCAGGACTGGAAGAGAGGCACAGGGCTGTGCCATCTCAAGGTCTCCAGAAGGAACCAGCCTGACTTCAGA
>PVIC010010772.1:30851-42810 GCA_004025085.1 Thryonomys swinderianus
AGAAAGAACTGCATTTGCTCTCTCTTTAGTGGTCAGAGAACATGGTGAACCCAGGATATTTATTGTGTTCTGTTCCAACCCCACTGAGAAGGGAAAATGTGGAATCATAGTTAACGACATGGTCATCAGTGGAGGAGCCTTAGGGATAACTTAACTGGCCGTGAGGCTCTGCCTTTAGAAATAGAACTGTTTTTGTCACTCCAACTAGTGAATACATATACATTTGTTAGTCACTTAAGTATTAAAATAATTCAGCTCCTTCCCTTCTCTCTACAAAGTAGAATCTCCTATATCTCTTCCTTCTGCTCTCGCAGGCAGTTTTTGTTTGCCCCCCCCACCCCCAACTCTATGGCTCAGGCTTTCTTCAAAGTAAAGCAGCAATTAAAGTTTTGTTGTTGACTGTTAGAATTTGTGTTGCATTTTATGTTTTCAGAACTTTTTATAGTTGCTGCTTTATTTCCACATCACTGTGGAATCCACAGTAGTAAAATGCTTTGGTCTATAAGAGGAAAGTAACATACTAAGTTATCTAGGGACTGTTGAAAGCTACATTACCACAGGTTACTCTTCCCTTCTGTCTGCCTAATTCTGTCTCCTGAATCCTTCTGCTCACCCTATGTTCTGTGCAGTGCTACCTCTGAAGTGCCTCCCAGACCTCCTCAGTCTCCATGGCACTTCACTGTATGTAGGGGACTTTTATGTGGCCTTTCTAAAAGTAGGTTGTGTGTCCTTGCAAAACAAAAGTATCAAATTCAGTGGGCAAACAGAAACCATCTCTTGTATGAATGAGTGAGTGGATGAATTAAATTCTCAGAACTATGTGAGGCTGGAAAAATCCTACTCTTTTAACAGGTGATCCTCAATTTATACCTACAAGACCATATCAATGAAACTGTGGCCCAATTCTAAGCAAATCTCAGAAGGCCAGGATGGGACAGCAGAGGGTGCTTGGAGAACACCAGGCCAGCATTATATTATGCACAAATTGCTTTGTTTTCTTGTCTATGGAAAGTGACTCAGATGTTCTTAAGGTTCTTCCCTTGAGACCATTGCTAAGAAGTAACAGCCAAAGGTCATGCCAGAGGGGGCAAAACGGGTTGGCCACTGCTCCCAGTACAGAGGGACTAAGACTGAAATAACCTCTCCCTCCAGACATTTGCTGTGAGGGCCAAACACTACAGGCTTCATGAAGGGATGTAGTTCCAGGGTGATTCCAGCAACAGGAGGCAAAGAAGCCCTCATCTCTGGAGAAGGAGACTTAGTTTCCTCCTGTTCTTTACTTTTCATCTGCTTATAATCTATATCTTACAATGTAAATGTCCTTTGATCTGAACATTCACCATTCACGGAGAAATTAAAGCTTTCAGAGGAGACTGTTTACGTTAACCATGGTTCCTCAGTCTGTGTGCTTCTCTTCTGTGCACCTGCTCCATCCCAGCACCTCCTGTTGAGCCTCCATATCTACCTGATGACATGTACAGGTCATGACCCATCGAAGGCTGGATTCTCAGGCCCCCTGGATCATGGCACAAGACAGAGGAAAGACAGTTTCTGAGAAGTTAATTTATCAGAAGGAATGCATTTTCACAGAGAGTTGCGTTGGCATTTATGCTTAAAATCAAGCAAGTGGGTTTACAGCTTCCAGAGTGACCAATTTATTCTTGTCTGTGTGTACTATGTTTTGCCCTCATTATTTGAAGAGTGGGAACTTTTTTTTGAATTCTTTATTGGCACATTTTATATACAGCTCACAATCACACACAAAATGAGGGAATTTGTACCAATATATAACACAAATAATTCTTATTTTTACACGTGTCCCTACCCCCCCAACCCTTATATTCATTTTCTTTCCAAATCATATTCATTCTTTCCCCTCATTACATTCAAATTTTAGAAAAAATTTCTCACCCAAGCTAGAACCTGCCTTTGATGAAAGGCTTTGTGTTTGTTTGGGTTTTTTTATAATATATTGATTTATTCTTAATTATAAGTGAACTTCACACTGTTAGATTTAATTGTAAATGAATGTGTCATTATTAAAATTATTTTTATTTGTATGAATATTATATAAGGGAATAGCTGTCTGATCACAAAGGGAAAAATTAGGGGCTTTATTTTCTGAGATGAAAACAGAGTAAGCCATTTTTGAAAGCCATGTGCTACCAATTCTGAGAGTCTTCCATCAGGCTAGCTATGCTTTCCCATCCACAACTTCCTAAGTTTTACAGTGAGCAATTGGAAATGGAGAACCTCTAAATTCTTTTCAGGCTCAACTGTTCTGTGACTTTAGTAATTCTAGCTTTTGTTTTGAACTTAGAAGTTGGTAAAAATCTCCAAAATAATGACAGATAAATTTTTAAAATTGGACAAGCTGAGATCCTTAGAGGAAATATTCTTCATTTTGAATTTATGAACGACCTGTTAGTAAAATATTGAGTTGTTCCTAAACATTTGCATTCTTACTTCCTTCATTTTCAAAACACTTGTCTGAGTGATCACAAAGTGGTTCCTCTGAAATACAATCTCTTACTGCATGTAGCATGCTGGGAGAATCAAGGATGCATGTGGAGAAGAAACGTACACACAGATCTTGAAGGTCAGAAATATATTTCATGGTATTCTGTGGTCCAATATCCTGGTCTTTAAGCATAATTGACAAAATACTCAAAGAGGTGCCTCACTTGAGAGCTGCTGCACTTGGGCCATAAGCCAGAATTTGGGAATATGCATCTTGTGAAAGGCAAATTAGTTAGTGTTATCAGAACCAGGAAAGTGAGGCTACTAAATTAACCAACTGGGTAGGGTGCCATTCTTGCTGATAAGGAAGGCAGATTTGTAAATTTCACCACATGAGAAGAAACAAACTGCTACGTTTATTGGGAATATTTTAGAAATTTTAAAATGAATGGTGAAACTGGAAAGATCCCTTTATTAGAAGACGACGACTGGCACAAGAGTCCACTGTTCAGGTATTTGCTGTTGAGGTGGATGTTTCTCCAGGAGGGAGCACTCTGGACCAGCGTGTGCAGGAGTCTGTGCGGGTTGTACTGTGTAACCTCAGCATCCCCCAGCTATCAGGGACCCTTCAGGAAAGCAGTGTTTTGGATAGTCAAGCCACCACCCTCTCACTCCAACTCTTTTCAAAATTTAATTCATTATATATGTTGCATAGACATTTTTTCTCACAAAAACAATGCATCTTTTCTAGGAGAAAGTAGAGAAACACTGATATCACAATTTATAATCCCATTATCCAGAGATAATTTATACTAAATTTTTGCTGTATTGCCTCCCAGATTTTTTTTTAAATTCCATATTTTAAGCAAAACCAATATCTAACTTTACACGTATTTTTAAAATCAGATGTGCTAAGCATGGTCTATCCTTTTTCATTTGGAGTTGCCTTAGGAACAGCAGAGAAAGTGCAATTCAATGCCACCCAAAATGCCTCCTCTCTCTTTTCTTCTCCTTCTGCCCAGAGGGCTGGGTGATGATGGGTGGAAAGGCCTGACCCGGGAGAAGTCATGTGTACTCTGGGGACTGTGGCACTTTGTGACCTCGCACACAGGCATGCACTGAAGTCATTTTATCCCTGCCGATCCATCTATAGAAGTCTGGGTGGCTGAGGTTTCACTCATCTAAATGGCAGCCAAGTTGATCATGAAAGAGAAAGTTACAGATGACTTTGCTCCCTAAATTCCTTTGCAAATTAAAAAGTATTATTTCTAATATTGTTTCACTAGCAGAACTTATCGAACTCTGGGGAAAACCAGGAGGAAGTTCTTGGAGAATCTTTGTAATTAATATTTCAAGGGCAATATACTCGAGGGACAGGCTTGTTGTCTGGGAAGGTCCTTGAGGCTGAGATGGCTGCCAGAGGCAGCCCAGTGCAGAGGAACAACATGAACTCTTGGAAATTAGCAGAGATGAAATTGAATTTTGATTTCCTTTTGCTCCTATATATGTCTTGAGCAAGCTGCACCTCTGAGTATCAGTTTCCTTATCTGCGGACACAGGAGGTGATGCCGACTTGCCAGTTATATAGAGACTTCATGGAGTTACATGAGGCTTTGCTAAAACACAACAGTATGGCCGGCAAGTGCGTTTGTTTTCTGCTTTCCCCAGTGCTTTCTGGGAAGTGTGTGGAAGGAAGACATTTCATTGGTGAGTAAGTGAATAATGATAATGGTATACTAATACTTTCCCAAATAAGCACTTTGAGCAAAAGTGTTTTACACACATTAATCAGAAGAGAACATCTTCATCGTATAGTAGTATGATGTGAATTTTCCTTCCTTCCTATTGGGATTTGAGGGAAGTCATTGAATTGAAAGAGAAAAAAACTTGTGCTTTGCTGCAGAATGATAAGCTTTTGTATTTGTGAATAAAGTTTGCAATTTATCTTTTTATTACCTTCCGCACCCTGAAAGAACTTTAGTGAGCAGGAAATGGAGTTTAGGGTTCACTTCGTGTTTGAGTTAACAAGATATTCATATTTGGAGAAACATCATGAAGTACAATAACTGGATTAGTATACATGTTTAATAAATGCGTGATATGTTCTTTGAAAAAAATAGAAAGATTTTGCTTTTGTTTGTGGTAGCCACTCGAAAGTACATGGTATCAGATTTCTGTATGTGCCCAGTGCAGGTCTAGAAGACTAGTATTCTTTCAGATGTGGCAATGCTTAGAAATACATGACTTTAATACAATGCTGGACGTGGTGACTCATGCCACCAGCCATCAATGCCACATACCACAGTGCCGGGTGTGGTGGCTCACGCCTGTAATCCCAGCACTCGGGAGGCAGAGGCAGGAGGATTGCTGAGCTCCAGGCTTGCCTGAGCTACATAGTGAGCTGAGGGCCAGCCTGAACTACAAAATGAGACCCTGTCTCAAAAAAAAAAAAAAAAAACATTACTTTAAATATTAAGTATAAACTTATGTCAAGAGATTGCTTACCAGTAGTGTGGAATAGTAAAACAAACAGAAAATTTTCACGCAAAATGCTAAAAGAAGCTGGGTGAAATTCCTTAGTTTTTAACTCTGGTTTGTGTATCTTACTTTTCTAGCCTCAGTGCATTTCCTCTCAATAAACTGAGTTCTCTGAATTTTCGCTGCTTTCTTAATAAGATGACTGTTTTTACTGTTGAAATCTTCTTAGAGGGAGAGACAGCGGTGGCAGCAGTGAGAGCAAAGCCCTGCTTGGTCCTCTGGAATAGATGTATGGTGCTTCCTGAACTCCATCTGCCATCGCATCCATCTTGAGCAATATCCGATATATTTTCACACAGAAACTCAAACTTGCACTTTTAAGGAGAACATTGGTTTATAGCGAGTATCTCTTTAGCATCTATTTTAGATGGTGAAGAGAAGAAGATGCAGTACTGCCCTCCTTTCCTTTCCTCTGTTGACCTTGAGGAAGGTCAGAATGAGACCGAAGGAACAGTGGCGAGTAAACAGTAGATAGGTAATTTCGTTCCTTTGCTTACCCGCTTCTCTCAGTCTTAAACTTTCTAATTTCTAAATTAATAGTCCTTCACTTGTGAATTGACTTGGTCATTATTTTTAACTATATCTTCTGGGCTCATTGTGGGGGAAGAAAAAAATTTACAAATCTCAGCAGCAGCAGCATCTTGGTAGGTTGAAATCCTATGAAGAAATTTAGCTGTCTCGGATCCTGCCTGAGCCCAGATCATGTGCTCCTGACACAGAAGCTGCAAAACAGGCCCAGCTTGTGGATGGATGTGTAAGGCCCAGTTGGTCGGGTGGGTGACTCAGGAAAGACACTGTCAGAGAGGCAGTAACACACATCTTTATGATAGATCAATTTTCTGGAAAAGAAGATACATTGTAAATAACAATTAAAAATGAGTAAGGAAGTAAAGGTGTAACCGCATGGAGAGAAGTTAAGTAGCAGGCAAGGAAGTGGGTGATTAGGAGCCCCAGTGAGTGGCTGTGATAGGATTTTAGAAAAATCATTTATTTGCAAAAGCAAAAAGTCTTCTCAAGAGAATTGGCAAACTCACCCGCAGAGAGGATAAGGCCAGCATGCTGAGAAGAGCTGAAAACTCCGAGAATTCTACTGCTTCCTGTAAAAAACTGAACGAAGTTTAACTTTTTTTTTTTAACATACTGTTGCTTGTGTGACACCACATTACAAAACTGTAACTTTAGTAAAATGACAGATGCAAATTCTTCCTTAACAAAACCACTACTCCTTATAAAAATCTGGTTTCAGAACTTCTTGAACTTATTTACATCTTCAGTTTCTCATACCAGAGAAAAGGTACGGTATTTACATATCTGTGACCTATTTATTTCACTTATTAGTGAGTCCTCAAGGTGTGTCCATTCAAGTATAAATGACTCAACCAGAACTTCTTACATTCTTCAAAGCTTCAAGAATTCCAAAAGGCAGGCTGGAGATTTAGCTCAGTGGTTCCAGTGCCTGCCTCGCAAGTGCAAGGTCCTGAGTTCGATCCCCAGTAACCACATACAATGCTGGGCATGGTGACTCACACCCACTAGCCATCAATACCACATAGCACAGTGCCGGGCGTGGTGGCTCACGTCTGTAATCCCAGCATTCAGGAGGCAGAGGCAGGAGGATTGCTGAGTTCCAGGCTTGTCAGGGCTACATAGTGAGCTCAGGGCCAGCCTGGACTACAAAGCAAGACCCTGTCTCAAAAAAAAAAAAAAAAAATTCCAAAAGGCTTTAGTATATGTATCAAAGTTTATTATTGTACTACCAGTAAATGGGGATTTGTTAAATACAGTAATGGTTTTGTAAAATACAAGATCACAGGACTCGTTTTCTTTCCCCCATTCCTCTGTCCTTCCTTTAACCTCCAGGCATATCAGGTACCAAGTACAAACTGCCAATGAGGAATGTGATTATAATATATTCCTAAAATATACCATATAGCTCAATTTACTTAAGAAATACAGCTATAGGTAAGCAAAAGTCACTGCTTTAAAACAAAATATAGTACTCTTTGACATAGAATGATGACATCATTGTGTGGTAGAAAACCTCTAGTAAGCTCTACTGTAGAATTAGGGGAGATGATAAAAGTGTTACTATTATGCAAATGGACTAATCACATGCATTCCCTGAAAGCATCTGGGAGACCCTCAGAGGGCTCCAATCCATGCTGATAACCAGTACTGCTTTATACCCAAGACTAGGAGTGAGTATATCAATTCCTTCCTTCAGTAAACTTTTACTGCTTTTCAGCCTGCTCTCTATCCTCTCCCCCTTCATAAAATTTAATAGAAAAAGAATTAAATAGAACACAGAGTTTGGGAAACTTAGATCAAGGATATTTTGGTATTAGGGCTGATTATTTTGAGACAACTGCCCTTTTTTTTTGTCAGACTTGACGGTAGCCGTGAACATCTTTGTCTAAATTCTTTTTCTAAGGTGCACAGTAGAGCATCCTCCCTAAAATATGGAGCTTCCTGTTGACTTTATTCCCAGGGCTGATGTCTGCCAAATCCAACTAGTCAGCTCCCACCACTACTGGTGGAGATTTTCCCATCACGGCGGGAGCTCAAGCGCACTTGACTTCTGTCTTTGGAGGGTTTGTTATTTCAAGAAAAGCTGAGCATGGAGTTGCTGGGAATCACTGCTGCTTCTGCCCACTGAGAGTATTTTCCATATTGCTTGTTTTCTTTTCAGCTTCCTGGGGCCTTAGTGGTATTTACATTTAGTCCCTGTCATTTCACTCTTTCATAAAAATCCATTTGAATGAAATGGTTGGACCCAAACATATTTTTATTTTGTTGAACTCATATGTCCAAGTCTCACCATTGGTCACTGTAAAAGGATAGACTAAAAATTGTGATGTGCTTAGTTTTTCTCTTTAAATTGGGCAGTGAATAATTTTGCATGTCCTAAGGAACACACACAGCACATGTCAATAACTCTTCTTATTTTATATAATATCACTTTCTACTCTACACTTTCAGATCTGTGATGTAAAGCTGGTGAAAGAACTCCAGATGGTTCTCCAAAGGAACCAGTATTTCTGTAATGGATACAGAATGCTTCAGGTCTTTGAGTGTCTTCACATTCCTTTTGGACTTTTTTGTATCGGGTTGGTTGAAGAGAAAGGGCAGCAAGTAAATAATGTGTTCAGTGTCATGGCCGCATTAAAGCTGAGCTATTCTCTAGCTCTCTGGGTGTGATCATTCCTACTGATGTAGCATTTGCTAAGATTGTTCTCCTTCCTCTTCTCACTTAAAGTTTGGTTGTGGTTCCATCTTTCTTAGCCCCATTCTGTGGCTCCCCTTCTTCTCTGTCTGTTGTCTCTCGTGTTATTCCATCTGCCCACCTGACTGCAGGTACTTTTCCACTTATTCCTCAGCTCTCACCAAAATGGGTTCATCTTGCTTTCTGGAAGACATTCCATGCTGTGTCGCATCATTATATCCTTACATGTCACTTCTATCTCCCTCTGGATTCCCCTCCGTCATAGTACAACTCAGTTCTTCCTTCCAGGACCATCCTCAACTTGTGGTAGTCCATAATAATTGGATTCTTCCCCAGCTTCTGTACATATATCCAGACTATAGTCTAGAAAGCTGTTTCTTTTTTTTTTTTTTTTTTTTTTTTTTGAGACAGGGTCTCGCTTTGTAGTTCAGGCTGGCCCTGAGCTCACTATGGAGACCAGGCAAGCCTGGAACTCAGCAATCCTCCTGCCTCTGTCTCCCGAGTGCTGGGATTACAGGTGTGAGAACCACGCCCAGCATTGTAGTATGTGGTATTGATTTCTGGTGGGCGTGAGTCTCCACGCCCAGCATTGTATGTGGTTACTGGGGATTGAACTCAGGACCTTGAGCTTGTGAGGCAGGCGCCAGAATGACTGAGCTAACCCTCTGGCCCTAGAAAGCTGTTTCTTGTCAGACACTGTCTGCATGACTCATGTCCAATTTTGAATTGTATGCTGTGCTTCACTGGCCTTTATAAAACATGAAGTATCTATTTGCTGGACTGTACTTATTTTAAATCTACTTGAACACACAAATCTCTTCGAGCATAGCATTTAAAGTATTTTGACCCATTGCAAACTAGGAATGTACTTTCTGAACTGTCCTGTCACTCAGATGAGGCCTAGCCGTGTCACAAAGGCCTTAGCAAGCCAAGAACAGTGATTTCATCCAGACAGCCCTTTGTCTAATATTGCTGTTTCCCATGACCCTCACTGTGACCAAGGTTTTCCCCTCCCCCTTCTCCACTTTGTTTTAAGTGGAAGATTTTAAATTAGGAAACAGTAGTTGAAGAGAGTACAATGCATATGTTTTTCATGTATGTCTCTTCTAATATTCATTTATACTTTTGTATATGAGCAATTTTTGAAAGTCAGCTGTTTCATTCATGTACACTAGCATCGTCACTTAGGAGCAAAAACTTGTCCCTGTGTAGTTATGAAACCATTAATTACCAAGGAATTTGACACCAATGCAATATCCCATTTAAACTGGTTTGCATTGAGATTTAACCAGTAGTTCCAATAAATAATATTTCTTAAGGATCGTACACTGTCTTCAGTTGTTCTTTCTCCTTGGTCTTCATGAATCTCAAAGAATCCCCAAAGTTTTTTGTGTTGCATAATAATCAGATGGTTGTTGAGAAGTTCAGGTTATTTGTTAGGTATGGTGCTCCACCATCTCTATTTGTCTCTTTGTCTTACTTCCTTTTGGTTAAATTTATTAACTATTTTTGCCAGAGTACCATGTAGCCAGCGTTTGTCCTCCAAGAGCCACATAAATTTTTCCTTGATCGATTATTGATGATGATCAACTTAATTACTGGCTAAACTGGTATTCCACTAGATTTTGATATGCATTCATATTTATATTCTGTGTTGCAGCATTTTGAAGACTGTCATTTTCCTGTTCCTCTCCAAATATTGGCCCAATAGTTCTGATGCCCATTAAGAATACTTTCTAGATTCATGATTTTTGTGGTTGCTGTCACCTCATGCCTTTTAATTAACCACTACTGGTTACTATAGAAACCACAGAAGAGTAGAAATAGAACTTCAAGGCAGAAACAGCATCAAGACATAGACTGACTAGAGACATATCTTATCCATCTTTGTGTTTTTCTGCCTAATCTGTGCCTGACACAAAAACACCTAGCAAGCATTGTGGTTTGGAGAATAATAAAAGGAACACTTAATAATTTCTTTTTAATTAGCTTTAGCAGTTTCTGCTTGGAACTTTTTCCTTCAGAATAGCATAGATATTCAAGTGTTTCATCAGTGTGCACTGTGGTTTGTACCAGTATGCAGCCATCAGCATCATTTTATATGGAAAGTACAGATTTTTTTCTCACAATTCTTTGCCCAGAATCTTCTTCTAAAAAAGGATATCTCAACATCCTATGAGAAAATTATGCTCTCCCTTCCAGAAATAATGTCACTTATAACACATTTTTTCTGTATCTTTCTGAGAAAATCTCTCCCTTACAACCATCAGAGTATATCCTGATGAGTTTTACTCTCAATAGGATATACAAAAACATGGGAGCAAAACTGTGCTACCGCGTTCTATGGCAGTATAAGGCATGGTCATGGTGCATAATCACCAACAGGGACACTGAGTGTAATTTTACTGTTCATAGCTTTGGCCTTCATAGCTTTGGCCAGTAGGGCGACAACTAGTCCAAGTGAATTGAGAGACTTATTACTTATACAAGCAAAGAAAGGAAGATCAGTATGGAATCAGCTTCCGGCTTCCTGGGTCCTGTGAAGACTGACACAGAACAGGTGAGGCCAGATGACAGGTGGTATGAGAGACGGGCCACTCTGTTCTAGGGGAGTCACTTCTAATTTAGAGCCAAGTAATTTTATAGACACAGAAGCTCACAGCTACACCTTTAAAGTGGGCATGTGAGGTAAAAAGGAAAAGAAAATGGGTGGGAAGTTCTTGTGACACTCTCCTACAAGATAGGGAAGGGACAAGAAGCTGCCGCAGGGTGGTCCTGTGCATGGCACATCCAGGAGGATGTCCCTCAGATGACAGGGGTTCACCTTGGCCTACCCAGCCCAGTGCAGACACCCAGGATGCTGTGATACAGCCATGCCCTACATACTGCCCTTCTCCCAGTACAAGAGAAGGTTTTCAGAAGTGAGGCTTCTGAAGTACTCCACTATTCGATGCAGAATGCAGTGGATGTGCTGCAGGAACAGAATAATCCTGTCTTCTGGTAGAGTCACATGCAGCGATTGTTTCTTGATAACTATATTTCTAGCAAGAGTTGGGTGTGTTACAGTCCTTACAGTCAGACAGGGGCCAGGTTGAGGGCAACAATTGTACCATGTTGTAGTTATCACTGCTTGCTGCTCATGGTTTTCTCCATTCTATAGGACAAGAAAAGGCCCAGGTGAAAGATCCCATATCAGCTCTTCTGTACATTATCCTAAAAGTAACACCAGTTACCTTTACCCACAACTTACTGGTAAAAACTCTCACAGGACTCATCCTAACAGCACAAGCTGAAAGGAGAGGGAACAGATGATCTATTCAGTGGGCAGTATTGTCTTTCCCCAAAGTCAGCTTTTCAGAGTGGCTTAGTATTTTTATAAGTCAGTATTGACCACAAAAAGTTCCGTTTGTGAATACCTTCCAGTTTACCAGGCACTCTCCCAGGAATGGCCACGATAGAGAATGATGATGTTCTGAGTTCAGAAACTACTTGTGTTGTGGCTTGTGTTTAGATGTCCAGCCAAAGCCTGAGGCAGTCCTAGGTGGGGCTTTTCAGAGGTGGCTGGATCTGGAACTGATTCATGTTGGATGTTAGGATCAAAGGCTCTAGGGTTAAGGGTGTGAGTGTTAAATGACCTAACTAACCTGATTAAGATAAGAATGGCAGAAAGATGCTGTTAAAATCCCATATTGCTTTACTACCTTCTGCCCTCCATGAACTGTTTCCTCTGCTTGCCAC
>PVIC010010773.1:5153-42860 GCA_004025085.1 Thryonomys swinderianus
ATATAACAATCCCAGGCATGGTGACTCATGCCCAGCAGCAGTGAATACCACATACCACAGTGGTGGGTGTGGTGGCTCACGCCTGTAATCCCAGCACTAGGGAGGCAGAGACAGGAGGATTGCTGAGTTTGAGGTTTGCCTGGGCTACATGGTGAGCTCAGGGCCAGCCTGAACTACATACAAAGTGAGACCCTGTCTCAAAAAGAACTGTATTATGAAAAAAGATGCAAATAAATAGGCCAATAATAAAAGGAAGATGTTGGGTCAAAGACCCAACATTGTCCTTCAGATGAGAAATATTGGAGAAGTACTAGTATTTTTCTTCCTTACTGGAGATATATGTATAGTCACAAGTACTTAGAAGGAACCTGTAAAGCATATTTGTTTCTGGTTAAGCATACAGAGGGAATCTGAAAAACCTTCATTTCCATGGTCAACCAGAAGAGCTGAGACAAAATAAAATTCACATGTTTCCATGAGGCTGGCAGAGACACAGGAAGCACTGATGAACTGAATTACAGGGAAGCAAGCTCTTTATAGCTCGTCCGTGATCTGCTAAAACCTCCATGCTTGAGGTTGGATGCCTAGTCTGGTATGGGCAGTTGGCAGCGCTGGTCTGCTCTGGACAGACTTTGTAGGGAGGAAGACAGCTCAGCCAAAACCTAGACAACAGTGTGTGGTGGAGGATGGACCAAAATCCGAAATGCAAAAAGAAATCTCTCAGCTTCACAATCCCCCCTCCATAGAGATTTACATCTATCTACATATTTGCAAGAAAATAACAGTGAAGCAGTGACTGAAAAGTAGAAATTTCATAATCATGTATGTTTTCGTACTACTTGGATTCTAGAGTCCTACCAGGGTTGAATGCAAAGGTCGGTCGAAAACGTCTGAAACTACCCCCAATTCCCTCAGATATCAAATACTGAAAAGATCACAAAGGCAGGAGCTGGGTTAACAATACGGAACACAGTCTGATTAGAGCTGCCGCCGTCCCCAGCACAGTCTAACTCCAGGAAGAGCCTAAATGAACCGCTTCTCGCCCAGTGCACTTAGCTCAGCAGTGAGTAAGCACAACAAACTAGCCCTCTACCTAGATCTCTGTTCTATACACACTTCATAAATTAGGTGAGGTGGGAAGCGGGAGGAAAATGTGATCTGTGATTAAAAAAAAAAGAATACAGTAATAGAAGGGAAGCACAGACAGTTCAATTGTTAAACAGAGACTTTAAGTACTGATTATAAAAATACAAAGAATTTACAAGAAAGGGTGAATATAAAGTGTGAAGACAGAGTATCAAGAAAAAGAAAAACTCAAAAAGAATCAAGTGAAAATTATAAAGCTGAAAAAGGTAACATCTAAAAAAAATCAGCAGATAGATTTAAAAAGCAAGATAAGACACTATAGCAAAGCAATAATGAATTTATAAACAACTGAATGGAAATTATCCAAACTGAAAGATAGAAAGAAAGAATTGAAAGGTGGAAGGAAGAAATGGACCAGATCTTGTGGTTGGTGGGATAATATCAAGTGGCTTAATTAATACACATGCTATTAGAATACCAAACATGGAATTTTATACCCAGATCCAAGAAGACCTCTAAGAACAAATATAATGAAAACATTGTTACAGTACTTCTGAAAAACTGTAAAAGTATCAAAAGGAAAGCAGAAAAGATCTACTGCAGAGGGAAATAATATTGAAAGTGAAACTTTACATTCATCAAAAAATTACATGCTATCTAGAAGGTTAAAGACTGGTTACCTCTAAAGAGATGAAAAGAAAGAACTGAAAATTCTATAAAATACGCTTTAAAAAATTCTTTAGAATACCCTTAAAACTGAAGGAAATTTTTTTTAATTTTCATTATGAGGTAAGAAAATCATCACCTGAAAATCTACAGTACATAAAATACACACTAATGGAATTCTACAGGGCAAGGAAAATGATACCAGATGTAAACTACATGTTAAAAAAAAAAGTACCAGAAGGTATAGGTGAATATAAAAGATTGTGTATCTTTTCTTAATTGTGTGAAAAGACAATTGACTAAACCAGAAATAACATTGCACATGCACATAACAGTCATGCCCCAGTCTATTCCTACACCTGTATCCATGGTTATATTACCTTGGTTTCACTTCCTCTGCCTTTAACTCTGAGTGGAAAATTCAAAAATAGCTTGCCTTTTTGAGTGGTGTGATGAAATCTTGCATAGTTTCATTTCTTCCCACTCAGAATATAAATCATCTTTTGTCCACTGTATGTATGCTGTATATGCTACCCTCCCATTTGTCATTATGTAGCTGTCTCAGTCATCAGGATGCCTGTAATGACATCAGTACAAGTATTAAAGTGGCTCTTATTTTATTTACTAATTGTCCAAAAGTACAAGAACAAAATGTTGGCTATTTTAATATGCCAAGGAGAAATAACAAAATGCTTCTTTTCAACAAAAGGATGAAAGTTTCCATTTCATGAGAAAAAAATTATGTACTGAGGTTATCAATATCTATGGTAAGAACAGATCTATGAATTTTTCTTTTTTTTGAGACAGGGTCTCATTTTGTACTTCATGCTGGTCTTGAGCTCGCTATGTAGCCCAGGCAAACCTCAAACTCAGCCATCCTCCTGTCTCTGCCTCCCGAGTGCTGGGATGACAGGCATGAGCCACCAGGCCCAGCACTGTGGTATATGGTATTGTATGTGGTTACCAGGATCGAACTCAGGACCTTGCACTTGTGAGGCAGGTGCTGGAACCACTGAGCTAAATCTCCAGCCCAATCTATGAAATTTTGAAGAAAGAAAAACAAATCCATCTTAGTTATGCTGTCATCTCAAACTACAAAAGAACATGGTGAGAGCCAGGGATTCCGGTGCCTGCCTCTCAAGCACAAGATCATGAGTTTAATCCCTGGTACCAAAAAAAAAGAATAAAATACATGATGATTGCTTAGTTAAGATGGAAAAGGCATCAAATTTGTGAGCAAAGATGTGTTCCCAGTGGTGGCCACGTGCAGTGCCAGAAAGCACTAGATCTATCACTGGCATGAACCTACGGCACACATGCCACAGCAGGCATCTTTTATGACTGAAAGCTCTACAAAGCTTACCACCATTGATCTCCTGAAAAACATGACACTGGACCACTCAGTACTGTAAATAAATCTGATTACACAGATTCAGATATAAGTTTGGGTTGAAAAATATAAAAATTAATGGGTACACTGGAACAGAAAAAACATATCCTGCATAGGGTTCAGAACTAACTGAGGATTAAGGTACTCACTGAGCCTCTCGGAACATACCATGCAAGAGAAGACAAACTAATTTAGGAGTTAGTACGAATATGTAAATAAAATGTAGGATAATAACACCACAATGGGTGAATTTATAGGATGAAGTGGTTCTTTTGTTTTATGAGAACTGGAATGAAACTAAGTTATGTCAGGCTATGATAAAATAAAGCTATATATTGTAATCCATAGAAAAATTGGTAAAGAAGAAGGAAAGATGAGAGGAGGAATAAAGGAGGATATGATGGTGACACATAGTTTTCTTAATTGACTTTATTGGTACATTTTAAACATACATTATGAGCACATTCAACATTGATAGTTTGTATCTGTATATGACACAACTTGATTCTCATTTTTTCCCTTTCCCTGCCCTCCCTACAAACCCACCTTCTGAAAGAAAGCTTTGTTTCCTCTTTTTTCTATCAAATTTTTTTCTCTCTTGTTTTACTTTCCCTTACCCTTTCCCTTTTGCGTGTTTTCTTCCTATGTCACATTACCTACCCAGTTTTATGTTTTTAAAAAGTCAATAGATGGTGGTAGGTGAAATACCAAAAAAAGTACTTGGTCAATGCAATAATATAAGAAAGGAGAAATAAGAGACTGACTGTTACAAAGCAAATAGCAAGATACCAAACATGTCAACATCTTAAAAATAAGATGAACCAATTATCCAAATTAAAACATGGAGGATAAGCAAGAGTCAGTGTGTCTTCAAACTATTGCTCCATGGAAAAAGCACTCCATATGTTCACAGTCTGAAATACTACCAGCCTGTGCTGATTTCTTCTCTACTTATTTATGCAGCTGTATTTCATTACATTATCAGCCAGGGGTTGGGATCAGCTGGGAAAGATAATAATGAGGACCTCTGTATCAAGATGGTCCTTCCTTCTCAAGGAGGGCTAGAAGACCAGGTAGGTGCCACATTCCAGGAAGGCAAACCCAAAAGTGCAAGCGCTAACACAGCCTCAGCCTTCCTTGTGCTTACATGAACAAAGTCGTACATGTCACAGGCTAATGCAAGTTACATGACGAGGTGCAGAACCCAGGTGCAGACTATACAAAGGCAGAGATACTGAGCAATGTGCTCTCCAGAGGCTTGAGAAAAGCAATCTACCACCAACAACTGTACATGGTTTTTAAACGTAAATATGGTGATATGTTTAAATTAAAAAATAGAAAAAGATTCACCATGCAAGAACTAATCATTAAAAAATTTGCATGGTAACCACAAAGCTCAAAGCTGAGTATTTCAAAAGACTGAATTAATAAATAAACCTTAATGTTGAAAAGAGGAAAAAATACAACTTACAAATACAGTAATATCTGGAATGAAAGGGAGTTAGTACCACAGATACAACAGGTGTTTGAAAATACAAGAATTTGTGCACAGCTTTATAAAAATAAATCTAACAATTACAAAGAAATTAACATTTGTGCATGTATATGATATATAAATTATACTACCTTGACATATATAGATAAAACATAAGATATGTAGAAAAAGCTTTGTTTCAACCTCTGTCTTGTTATATAGAGCATCTTGGCCTGTCCTCTGGGTAGAAGTCCCAAATGAGTCATGACCTACGTACACTATTATTATAAATAATTAACATGTGTTGTAGAAATTCATGATCACAAAAGCAATAGCAAAGACGACTTTTTCTGTTCATTACGCAGTTTTTTGTAGTCAATAACTGGGACCATATGGCCACCTGGAAATGTCTGAAAGCATCATTAGTGGTAATAAAGATACATGTTTATAAGTTGAAACTTCAAAGCCAACAGCTCCCAGGTATTTGAGAAATGTCTAAATCCACAGAAACATTTAAAAATATGCACAATGCAGAGAGATGTTGGGTTATTTTTGAGTGATGGTGGAGGCTGTTTTTAGAGAACAAAAGCATGACTGATATTGTATAATCCTGAGGATTTTGCAGTGGGAGCATCACTAACATACTTAAAAGCCTGAATGGCTTTTTAATGCACTTGTATAAGTTAATCAGCGGATATTATCAAAATGTCATGATACAAGTAGAATCTTAGAAAGAATCTCCATAAAGTATAGAAAAATGTCCAGGAGACATTATGACTAATTCTGCAATCACAATGGTTTGTTCCCCTACAAACCAGCATAGTGCTAGAACATGGTATAGACTCAAATGATAGCCATGACAGGGAATGAATGGTGCTCCCAGACTGGAACCATTCATTTAATAATGACACTGCTCATCTTTTCATGTTGCGGGGGTTGCAAAAGCAAGACAAGACATCTGGCCCGAAAACCCCTAACTTCTAAGCAGGAACACTGGCAGACATGTGAAACCACCAAGAAAAATAGAACCTTTTAATAGCAGCCTGTCTTGTAGGATTCCCAGCCAGCCTCATTTCCCATGAAGATTACATTGCATGTGGTAATCACTGAGTTCCCAGAGAGGTTCTTATCATCTTTTGAAAGATCTCTCTACTAATTTTCTCAGTTTCTAAGAAAGTATAAAGAAGGGACCTGTATTAATAGTTCTAATGTCCCAGCGTTAAAACAGCCACAGTTCCCACGAAACCATTGCTTTTGTTGGTCTATGTGTTGTTGGTGCTTAGAGAAGGGGAGAGAAATAGAAAACTGGAGGCACAAGTTACATGATCTTTTAAGACGTTGGTATATCAGGGGAGTTGTGATAACTGTTCGTAACTAGTGAGTTCTTATCTTGCCAGACACAGAATATCAAAAATGAGAACACTTTCTGAAACAGCCTTTGCTTGTTCTAGTATTGAAAAATTTAGAAAGCTCAAGAAATACTTGTAAGGGAAAAGAAGTAGGCTTACAGAAAAATATCTAAGTTCCCAGACTTTATTTGGCAGAGAAAAAAGAGAGTGAAGCCAAGGAACCTTCTCCACATCCCCAATATGCCTTTTTAAGCCCTCTTTTTTAAGCTTTAGTCTTAACATAATTTTCCAATTTTAGTGTTACCCAAATGTCCCAGATTTCACTCATCTAAGATCATACCCACTTTTAATGCTCCATCTTTTCTTACCTGTCAGAAATTAACCTTCTTCCCCATAAGGCCTCCGAGCTATTTTGAGATTCCATGATGCTATTTCTGTGTGCTCAGGAATAGATTCTGAACTTCCTATTCTAGCCTCACCATCTTAGCACCTTGTTACTGAGTCTGCGACTGGCATTCTCATGGAACTGCCAATACATAGGCTAGTGCTGTCCCAGCCCAGTGACTGCCAGTGCCCCCCACACACACACAAGTGGCCTTGGTGGGGGGCAAACACTGCTCTCATATTTCTCTTCTAAAGCATGAGATATTTTTCTTTTTCACTACAAAACAGATTCTAAATTAAATTATGCCCATCTGATGGGCAATACTATAATATTAGAGTTAAGGTCAGATGTTCAACACAGAGCGATTGGTTTTTAATCACCTCTAGGGCAAAGACTTGCCCAGTAGTGACTTATCAGTCAGTTTCTGCTTTGCCTCCTTCCACATGGCCAAGGAAAGCTGATCCCTTGTCCAATACTGACCTCTTCTCAGGATGATCAATGGAGACATCTATTCCCTCCACCTGTAACTTCAATAAATAGTTCCTAAATGCCTATTACATTCCAGGCACTCTAAGAGAGAGTGGAAGGTGTAGCGGGGAGATAACCAGCTCTGGTGGAGTTTAAAGTCCAGAATTGGAGAGGAAAAGAAACTAGACAAAAAATTACATAGTCACATATTATTAGTTATAAAATGACCTAATATCTATGAAATAACAATTATGGGTACCACGAGTCTAATACAGGGAGATCATCTGGATCGGGAGAGACAAAAAAGGCCACTGTAAGATATTGACCTTTAAACTGGGACTGAATCCTGAGTAACAATGAGCCCTGTGAAGAGTTTCTTAGACAGCAGAGACTGCTGGTGTGAAAGGTCAATCAGAGAAAAGGCTTAGGAAGACCAGAGTAGCTGAAGCGAAGAAAGTGGGAATAGACAGGTGCAAGATAAGTCTGAACAGGGAGGGAGAAGCTGTCCTGCGTAGGCATTGCAAGGCCGTGGCAAAGACGGGCTTGTCTCCAGGATAATGGGCTGTTCTTGAAGGGTTTTGAGCAGGGGAGACAATGGCATGATTTGGTGTGTATTTTAAGAAAATGCTGGCAGCCATGTAGAGAGTAAAATGAAGAGGAACAGTGGACAGGGAAAGGAGCCTGGCGCTCTAAGCAAGATATAGTGTCTCAGACAGTGGTATTGACAGAAAAAGAAGCAGCCCAACTGTAGGTGTGCTTGAAGTAGAAGCAGCTCAGTTTGCTGCAGATGGCTGTGGAGACATAGAAGGAGATAGGAAAATTTCCAAGTAGTGGAACAAGGAGGCTTCCGGTTCCTTAGTTGAGCATCTGAGTGTGTGCTTTATTGTCTAGAAATTAATAAGACAATCAGGCAATAGTATATTTCTCAAAATGTGAGTGATGTAGCCTTAAATATCCCACTGCAGAAGCATCAGGAGCCTGAGGATAGACCTGGACAGGACCCTTTTTAGTGTGACTTTAAATTTTCCAACCAGTGGGCAGTATAGCTGCACCTGTGGCTGGCCACCCATCACATTAGACAATTTTTGTCTTTTGAGTTTCTCCCCAGAGATAAACTGATAATATTTCATTCACTGACTCAGTTGCCATTCAGAGCCCTGAACACTGCAAATACCCAGGTTGTCTGGCTGTTGCCCTTTACCAATGTAGGTGTTTTTGAGAGCTTAGCACTTTGAGACAGCTTAGGCCAGAAGGTTGATTTCCAGAGCAGAAAGCTTTTGTTGGACCATACAGCTTTGACTTTAAGCCACTGCTCTCTTATTTAACTTCTCTGAACCTAAGTTTTTTCACCTGTGACGTGGGGACAATCATACTCATGTTGAGTGATTATCATGAAGTGATATCAAAAATCACTGAGCATCACCTTGTATACAGGGTGCTCAGGAAGTAATAGGTCTTTCCCTACTCAGAAAGAAGTTTCCCTTTCTAATTTAAATATTATGTCTCTATCTTATGCCACTAGAAAAGCCCATGTGGGAGTAAGGCAACTTCAAGCCCTTCCGTAGGTTTGTAAATGAAGTTAATGTTGATGAATAAGTTTTATGAATGGTTACGTTTTTTCAGAAATTATACTCTCTTTGCTTTTTTTGGCACAGTATGCAATTACTTAAAAGCTAACGCAAACGTGAGCATCTTACCCTTTAGAGAGAATGGCCCTCTAGGATTTCATTTGGCCTCCAAACCACTCACACTTCCCACTACCAGTTGCGCTTTTTCCCTCACCACGTCACACCTCCTCTCCCTTCCCTGCTGTCACCTTGAGCAAACAGAGTAAGAAAACACAGGCGCCAGCCCACAGAAAACACTTCGGGTTGTCCTAGAAAGCATCAATTCCTTGGGCTTTTATTTTCAGCGTTGAATGCATCGTTTCTTTTGACACAACTGTGCAAATAGCAGTTTGCCCCAGACGCCTCCTGTTCCCACCACATCCCTGCGGCGGCCCTCCCCTTCCCCTGGCTTCATGGTACTTGGCTCCTTCTAGCTCACAGGAACTCTTCACATCTTTGCCTAAGTTGATGTGTGGCCCGTTGGCAGCAGCTGCATTTTCAGACTCATTTCCAACATAGAATGAAAAGTGTCCCTGTTGTGGGAAAGGAAAACTTTCACAAGCAAGTAGGGTTCCTGTAGCAGGTTTCTTTCCCTCAGTCCTTGAAGTCCCACTCATCTCTGCAATGGCTGACGCTGGACAGGTAGTGAAATACAAGGGCCTTCTCTCTGGTGACTTTTGGGGGACTGTTAAGCTAATATAACAGAAATGAAACCAGTATGTGTCACCACTAAAAGCACACCATTTTTTGCTTAAAAATGTTCTACTAAGACTAACAGAATGTCTTTGGATTTCAGGGAACAGATTCGTCAAGGCCTAGAAGAACTTCAGAAAGTTTTACCAGGAGGAGACACTTACATGCATGAAGGATTTGAAAGGGTAATTTTAAAGGAGCTTTAAACTCCAGCTGTGAAGAATATCATTGAAATATCAACAAAGGATAGCTCATGCAATAAAGCACTCGCATTAAGGGAGCTGAACAACACCCACTAGCAAGAGAGTATAATTTCCACCTTTTTTTTAACTCTTTATTGGTACATTTTATATACAACTCACAATCACACACAATATTGGGGAATTTGTACCAGTATATGACTCAAGTTCATTCTCATTTTTACCCATGTCCCTACCCATCCACATCCCTCCACCCCTTATATACATGCTCTTTCATTTTCTTTTGGAATCATATTTATTCCTTCCCCTCATTATGCTCCCCCACCACATTCCCTTTCAATATTTCCTATTTTACAAAAATTATCATACATTGTAGAACTCATTTACATCTACAGGTTCTCATACCAAAGAAAAAATATGGTATTTGTATACCTATGAACTATTTATTTCACTTATTAGTGTGTCCATCAGGTGTATCCATTTGCACATACTCCATTTTATTTTTTTAAAAACCCACATCTTCTTTATCCAGTCTCCATTTGATGGGCAACTGGGTTGGTTCCAAGATTGAGCTATGATGAACTGAGTGGCTGTGAACATGAGTGTACATATGTCTTTCCAATGTGATTTTTTAAAATTCCTTTTAGTATATTCCTAGCTGGGGAATAGCAGAGTCAAATGGGACCTCTAGTCCTAATTTTCTGAGGAATCTCCACACTGATTTCCATAACAGTTGCACAAGTCTACAATCCCACCAACAGTGGAGAAGGGTTCCTTTCTCCCTGCAGCCTCACCAGCATTTATTGTTGGTTGATTTTGCAATAGCAGCCATTCTTTGTGGAGTGAGATGAAAGCTCAGTGTTGTTTTCATCCACATCTCTCGAATGACCAGTGATGTTGAACATTTCTTCATATGCTTCTTGGCTGCTTTGTCATCTGTCTCTGAAAAGTGTCTGTTCATTTCAGATGCCCATTTTTGAATTAGGTCTTTAAACTTGGGGGTACTGATTTGTTTAAGTTTTTATATATTCTCAATAGTAGCCCTTTGTCTGACAAATAGCTAGTAAAGATTTTTTTCCCATATTGTTGGTTGTTTTTTAACTGTTGTTTTTTAAGCTGAGCAGAAGCTTTTTAGTAGGACAAAATCCCATTTGTTGGTTCTTTCTGCTTGTTCTCATGCTATAGAGTTTTTGTTCATAATGCCTCTGCCTAAGCCAATGTCTCCAAGAGTTTTACCTAAACTGTTTTGTAACAGGTTTATTGTTTCTCTTTTAATGTTTAAGTCTCGAATCCATTGTGATTTTAGTTTTATGCATGGTGAAAGAGATAGGCCTAGCTTTAGTTTTTGGCAGGTTAAAGCCCAATTTTTCCAGCACCATTTGTTAAAAAGGCTGTCTTTCCTCCATTGAGGATATTTGGCTCCTTTGTCAAGGATAAGGTGTATCTGGCTTAGTGTATCTGGAATTGTTTCTGGATCTTCTAATTTATTCCACTGGTCCTCAGGTCTGTTACTTTGCCAGTACCATGCACTTTTTATCACAGTGGCTTTATAGTAGAGTTTTAAGTTGGGGACTGTAATACCCCCTACCATGTCCTGGTTGCTATTATAGACTTGTGCACTATGTAGATTGATGGTTGTATCTAATGAACTAGAGAAAGACTATTTTCCTCTTTTGCTTACACTGATGGTTTGTTAGCCAATGAGTGGATGATACTCATGAACCACACTACACACTAGTCTCCTCAATTCCCAGAGTAACCTTTGGCAGTTGAGAGAGAATTCCATTGACTTTAAGAGTAACAAGTGCAAGGCTCTGAAAGGCAAAGTATCAATCCATGTTCATGTTACATGTAAGAATAACTTTATTGAATATCAGCCATTGGCATCATTGAGTGAGGCTTGTGTGAATTACATAAAAAGCCAAGACTACCCTGGCTATATATCCAATGCCAGCCCTGTACTTAATATGCTTTTCGGAGTGGCACACGGTGGTTAAATATTTAATGGCTTGTTCATATGTTTTTCAGGCCAGTGAGCAGATTTATTATGAAAACAGTCAAGGTAAGAGGAGAGTATAAACTATCATGTGAAACATTTAATTTTTTTTTCTGTTTCTGAGAAGTTACCTCAGTAATTTCATTTTTCAATATATGTGTATGATATTATCAATAATCTTTGGACACACATCTCATTGCAAAACAAAAAAATTGCATAAAAAGACAGCACATTCCAAGTCAAATTCTACTGTTCTGTAGGTGCTGAGTTATAATATAAAAATCATTAAGATTCCATTATGGGTACTAGTAATAATTCCCATGAATGGTTTTCATGTTGAATTTGTTAAATTAGTAAATGTTTGGATTGATTACTAAAGTGTTGGGTTTTTATGTCAAATCTAGTCATCTTATCCTTCTCTGATTTCCAGTTATCTCTTTTATTGTGAATTGGATATGTTATTTAAATCAAGTTTGATCTAAACTTTCTTTCATCTGAATGAAAGAATACAAAAGACATACAGTAGAGTACCTAGCAATAGAAATAATAACTATTATTATTATTTCAGTTGTTTTTACAACAACTTTCATGGTTACTATTTCTTTATCTCAGTGAAATCTCTTAAAAGATTATACTTAATGTCAATATGATTGTGGGAAAAGTAGGGATTTTTCTCCTGAGGCCTGTAGAAGTA
Organism: Thryonomys swinderianus; assembly: GCA_004025085.1. Taxonomy (NCBI): domain Eukaryota; kingdom Metazoa; phylum Chordata; class Mammalia; order Rodentia; family Thryonomyidae; genus Thryonomys; species Thryonomys swinderianus. The sequence goes on from PVIC010010773.1 coordinate 17,162, forward strand.
TCTACTTCCTGTTTGAATTTAAACTGCAACAAATGGAACAGACCCAGGGTCAACATCAAACTTACTAAAATAAATCTGCTATGAGCATTGCTACTACAAGTTTAAGGACCACTGAAAGAATACTAATAGGTCTAGCCAAGTACCATAATACTTTCAGTCAGCCTGCAGATCACAGTGGTTATTAATTTTTGCCAACCTATCTTCAAAGGATAGTGTTGGGGTCAACTTTAGTATGTGAGAAGGACCAAAAAGGGCTAGATGGTAGGGTTTGCCCAGGTGACTGCTCACAGAAAATAATCACAATTGGTTGACTGGAGACTCCTATACATGAGTTCAGTGACCATCTTTGACCAGATCAGACTCAACCATTTGTTGAGATAAGGCTAACAAACGCAGAAACCAAATCTTCTCCCCTTCACTATGTTTCTGTGGGAGCTTCTTCTTGGTGGAGTTTCATTCAGGCCCCAAAGAGTTTATGATCCTCACAATACTGACTTTAGGTGGTTGAGCATAAAAGAAACAAAATCCTAGGGCTGAAAGAAAGCTTCCTGGGTAAGGCAGGAAGACTGAGTTGGTCTGTGTTCTCTTGATCAGGTTACCGGACAGCAAGTGTCATCATCGCATTGACTGATGGGGAACTCCATGAAGACCTGTTTTTCTATTCAGAGAGGGAGGTAAGTACTGGTTTAGCCAGTGTCCACATATGTGTCTGGGACTTGGGAGTGTAGCATGTGGTAGAACATGCACTTAGCCTGCCCAAGACCCTGGGTTCAATCCCCAAAGCTCTCTGCCCACTCCAAAGAAAGAAACAGGGAAACAGAGCTTCTCTGCAAAGTGAGCTATACTTTGTACTCAGGCAAAGAGATAGATGCTCTCTGTAAAACTTTTGAATAGTGTTTCATATATAAAAAAATCATAATAATTCATTTTAAAAGGGAATATGCATGTCTTACATATAGTATATGTGTTTCCCTTTCAAACATTTGTGCATGTTATTCTGTCTTGAAGTATAAAATACATATGTATACCATATCTTTACTAAAAGCACTGTATTACTTTAACAGTTTTTAAATGTCATATGTCACTTTTAAACAAAATGCATTGGTATTCTTTCCCCTATATTTTCCCTCATATTTTCTTTAAAACAAGAGAAGGGGAAAGAATTGCTTGAGATACACTAAGAGCCAATCTTGTCACACTATCCTAATCTCTGAGACTCTCACTGTCTAGGAGCCAAAGTAGAGCAACAATTGGTTGCCAAGTTATTTATAATCTCCTCTGTATTTCTTCTTTCCTTTTTTATATTCTTAAATATTACTATTGAATGCAAGAAAAATAATTCTGTAAGAGAAGCCTCTAGTTTGTGTAATTGGACTTAGAAAAAGAAGTTCACTCAAGAACTGCAAGTTATGTTATACTTAGGAAATCTTTTCCATGTAGATTTAAACTATATGTACCATTGGGCTAAGAAACCAAGTTAACCATTGGAATGTTTAAAAGCCTTCTTAATGACACAGTTTCATTCAAAGTAAAAGAAACAGGAGAGGAAAAGACAAGCAGTAAGGGAGAGAGAGATGCTGAGCTCAGGGGGAAGCTATAGTATCATGCTTGCCTCGAGCTCTTGACTGCTGTTTAAACTCAGCTGTCTCCACAAGTACAAAGTATATACTCATTTACTCAGAAGTAGCTGAGACCTTGGCTTTGCCGGGTACTTTGGTGGACACTAGAGGCACAGAGGTGAGTGACACACAGTTGCTGCCCCCATGGGTCTTGCCATGAAATATATTCTGCATCCACTAGTCCTACCTGCTCTCACTAGTACAGAGGATTCAGTACCAGGAAACATAAGTCATATGACACACTGGCCTGAGCATGTGGGAAATAATGCATTTCTATATTCTAAGGTTCAAACTATGTGATGCAAATGCCAAATGGCTTATTTGGGTGCTAAGTATTTGTCAAATAAAGTAAAGATCCTAATAAGGAAAGAACTGAAAATAGAAGAAATGATGAATGTTGTAATTTAAAATAAGGGTCAGTAGAAAGGAATTTTAGATACAGTCCATACAAATGGAGAAAAATATTCAGAATGCCAACTCTAGCAAAGAAAGCTTTCTGAAAAAAGAAAGATAAAGCTAGAGATACAGTGAAATTGAACTTTTCCATTCTTGGTAATTCTATAGGAAGCCCAGCTAGCGAAGCATCAGAGAGTTGTTGTAGATAAAACTAGTATTAGACTGACTCTAAAAGTTTCACTTACCCTGAAAGCAGCAGGAAACATTTCCAAAATGAAGGAGAGGAAAGGACACATGTTTCTGCCCTTTCTGAAGTTCAGTGTCAGACATATATGAGTTTGAGCACTGAGTTGGGAAGATAACACGATCCAAATCAACAGGTCAACTAAAGGCACCAACAACTTCTGACTGGAAAACAAACATCAGAGTCTTTTATAGATAAAATACTAAAACCAAGCCAAAACCTGGATGTTATTACGTTGCCCATTCAGTGATTAATTGTAGAGAAGGTCATGTGTTCACCTATTCAGATACAGACCAACTAGTAAACCAGTTTATTCAAGAAGAATGTAAAAGGCCTTATTCATAAAGAATGTTAATATACATGAGTACTGATACTGGTCTAGGCCTCACCTGAGGTCTTCTACACATGTTATCTCATTTAATGTCCCAAACACTATACAGAGTAAAGCCAAACATCAAACTCAGATATATCTGGTTCCATTATCCAGATTCTTTTGTGCTATTATGCTACCATTACAAAAAAAGTGAGACATTAAAAATCCATTTGAGGGCTGGAGATTTAGCTCAGTGGTTCCAGCGCCTGCCTCGCAAGTGCAAGGTCCTGAGTTTGATCCCGGTAACCACATACAATGCTGGGCGTGGTGACTCACACCCACCAGCAATCAATACCGCATACCACAGGGCCAGGCATGATGGCTCACACCTGTAATCCTAGCACTCGGGAGGCAGAGGCAGGAGGATTGCTGAGTTCAAGGCTTGCCTGGGCTCCATAGTGAGCTCAGGGCCAGCAAGAACTACAAAGTGAAACCCTGTCTCAAAAATTAAAAAAATCCATTTGAGGGGCCAGAGATTTAGCTCAGTGGTTCCAGTGCCTGTCTAGCAAGGGCAAGGTCCCTGGTTTGATCCCCAGTAACCACATACAATGCTGGGCATGGAGGCTCATGCCCACCACCCATCAATACCACATACCACAGTGCCAGGCGCGGTGGCTCATGTCTATAATCCCAGCACTTGGGAGGCAGAGACAGGAGGATTGCTGAGTTTGAGGCTTGCCTGGGCTACATAGTGAGCTCAGACCAACCTGAACTACAAAGCGAGACCCTGTCTCAAAAAAAAAAAAAAAATGTACTGTAACTTGTCTTAGCCTGTACTTGCCCAGACTCTACTTAAATGGAGCTTTCTCAGCATTTCTTGCTGGACTAATCACTCTCCTCCAGGGTTATGTTAAACTGTGGTTTTAACTGAAGTATGAGCCTCTTGGGAATAGATATTGCTTTCTCTAGAGTAGTACCTGGCACTCGGTTGATGCTCAAATACCTGACTGTCAAAATCAGCCTGGAAAATCCAACCAGAGTGTATTTGCCACTGCATCTCTCTAATGTCCTTTGTTTCTCTGGCCCAGGCCAACAGGTCCCGAGATCTCGGTGCAATCGTTTACTGTGTTGGAGTGAAAGATTTCAATGAAACACAGGTATGGTGGTGAATTTCCTCAGGTTTAGGGGCATATTGACCTCGTGAATAGTGGAAACCCCGTGCATTCCATGCAAAAGATGCATCAGCAAGATAAATATCCTATAGATATGCTATTTTTCTGGAAATTTTATGCAGAAAGAAATTATTGGTGTATAAATAATGTAAAGTCTTTTTCTGAAGCACTTGAGGTCTTTAGTGCAGACCTTCCAAGCAACAACTGTCTCAGGTGATTTTCCTGGTAAGAGTAAATTGACAAGATCTGAATTATCTTCACATTTAACTGCTTTTCATTTAATTTGACAAGTACATTTTTATTTGAATGATACGTGTTCCCTTTACCTATTAAAAGTCCAACACATTTTCAATACAAAATATAGATAATTGGACAAAGTGGGGCAAAGTGAACACAAATACATATAAGCCAAGTTTGAAAAACTACTGACAACCTGAAAAAATGTTCCTTAATATAGTTCATAATTTATTTTTGTTAGAATAGCATAGGGAAGTGTTCATGAAATATTGTTGAATGAATAAAATAGGGTAGGAAAGCAGTGAAAAGAGGATTTGCTCACTTACACAAAATACACATATATTTGCACTGAAAAAGTATTGAAGACTGTATTTCAAATTGTTAATAAAGAGACAGAGAGAAACAGTAGATAGGGAAGGATTATGAGTGACTTTTCATCTTATTTTAACTCTCTAGGACAGTCTTAAGTTTAGCAATGAGATATGTGATTTTTGCAATCAAAAAAGGTACTTTTAATCCTGTGCACACTGGCACTGACTCTTGAGTGGCAAGAGAACTACACAAAGATTTTGGGTGGAAAAATCACAGATCAGCTTCTCCTTGATCCTTTTTTTTTTTTTTATGCACAGTTTGGGTGAATGGTTGGGGGCTCTATTCATTGGCCTTACCCCACACCAAATCCTGAACTTAGTTTTTAAATTGCTCTGAAAGAATACTTGAGTCTGTTTTATTCAAATAAAGTTGCCAACAGGAATTTGGGTGAATGGGAGAGAAACGAGCCAATGGCTTGTCCCCAAGTCCATAAATATACTAACCCAGGCCAAGTATTCATCCTGCTGGGTAATCGTCCCTCTGCCTCCAAGGAGAAAACTATTAAAACAAATGTGAAAGCTGGAGCCGTCCCTCGGGCCCGCTCCAAGGGAGCCTCTGGTAAGCTCGTTTACTGCTGAAGACCCCTCAGGGAGGGCCTTGTGCCCAGGGCACGCCTCAAGGTCCTCTGCTTCTAAATGGAGGTGGGAAGCCCAGACGAGTCACTCGGTTTCCTTCTCCACGTCCTCGCCTGAGCTGCCCCTGTGTTGTCTGTGTTTGCACGTTCACAGCTGGCCCGGATTGCAGACAGTAAGGATCACGTGTTCCCCGTGAACGACGGCTTCCAGGCTCTGCAGGGCATCATCCACTCTGTGAGTAGGACACACCCTCGGGGGGCAGGGCAGCACTCACTGTCCACAGCCCACAATAAATGCCCCCGTTCCCTCTCACTGAGCCTGGTGTTTTTAAGCCTGTGAGCATATTCCTTTAAACTTCTTTGTGTCTGTTGCATCCTCTATCTCCCTCGAGCCTTTCGCTGTTTCTCTTCTCATATTCCTGTGCCAGCTCTCCCCAGCAATGGAAAGTTAAAATCTGAAAGGAGCTCTGTGTGGGGAGCGAGCTCTGTGTCAGGCAGCCTCTCGGTTCTCCTACCGGGCAGAACGGGGGCTGGTCATCTGCGTTTGACCAACACCAGGTTTCCTGAATGTGATTGCACATGAGCTGCCTTTGGAGGCTGAACCCCATGCTACCTGGCCAGGAGAGGCGACTTAGACACCAACATCACCTGGATCGCTCAAAAAACTCTAATGTCTGGGCTGGACTTCAGCGTTCTCCGGGACTGCATAGTTACCATCCCTCCTTCACATGTATACATGGTTTTTCCAGCCCTTTTTTTGGGTGGTGAGTGGGGACCCTGGCTTTTGGGGCCTCGTTTCTCTACCCTCCATACCCAGCCCAGACCCTTGGCCTTTAAACCTTCTACTGGGAGGCCAGTGTGTGTGCTGCATCTGTAATACTGTCCACCTCTGGGTATTCATGGCACCCGGCAGTCGGTAGGACTAGGCAGGAGTCCTGTGATCATCAGTGGGAGCTCACCAAGCTCTGTACTTGGAATCCATACAGATTCAGAGCTCAGAGGACCACCGTCCTCTTAAGGGAGTCTTGGTCTTGGTTACTAGCTGGAGCCTCAGTATCTTTCCCAGATAAATCCACCCATGGCTGTGCCTCTGTCTGGCATCTGAGATCCACCATAGATAGCCAGGAGTTCCAGCAAAAGAGAAAGCAGAGGAAAAAGGGAGAAATTTGAACTTGCAACTCGATCAGCACAAGTTTAAACACCACACAAGTGTTCACCACTGACCCTTAGACCCTTGTTTATTGGCAAAGAGGAATTGCTAAGATGGAGATTTTTTTTTGAGGGCTACAGTGATTATTGGTGACCATATCTGCAATCCTTCCAGCCACATAGTAGCTACTCAAGGCACATGAGTCATTTCCTCTTCCACTTCCCATCCTCACATGTGATAGATGTTAATATCAGCTTCCCAGGTCGGAGGATGTAACTCAGGGTCACCGCACCTGCCCACCAGGCACAAGGTCCTGAATTCAATCCCCGGTACAAAAAAAATCAGCTTCCCCTGATCCTCTAAGAAATTTTCTTAACTGTGCACACCTTTGTATCATGCTTATAACACCAATTCCTAGGCCCTAGTCCCAAAAGATTATATTGTAGTCAACTGAAGTTGAATCCAAGGAATGTGCTTGTTTGGAATCTGCATTTTAAAAAAATAAGTGGACTGGGTATAATAGATGATTTATATATGTGACTATAAGTTTGAAAATTGTAAAAAATAATCCTATATCGGGTAGGAAATTCCTATCTTAAATATATACAAATGACAGTTATTTTACTCAAGATGTATTTATTGGCAAGGAACAACAACCCATTCAAACTACCTTGTCCAAAAGTGGGAATTATTAAAAGTATAGAGAGGCATCAGACTCAGTGATGGGGCCACAGGTGAGGAAACCCAGCTTTGGATTTCTGGGGTCACTGTGGGGCACACATGATAACGTAAGTAATACAAACTACAGTACCATGTAAAACAATAATCCAATAATGTGAAACTTGATGAAGCAGGATTTGAGCAGGTAAGTAGGACTGTTTGGCAAAATGAAGCTTTCAGAAGCTTCCAGAAGCTCAGAGATAGATTCCTCTGGTGGAGAGGTGGAACTTTCATGAAAATGTAGGAGAGATCAGAATCACTGAAAGATCAGGGGGTTGGGATGGGTGTTGCCAGCGGAGAGATGTCTCGACCTTGTCTTCCTTTTCAGAGCACATTCAGGAGACAGTAATGGTAACTGACTGGTAGGAGAGTTTCATGAGTAACGGAAAAGAAGCTCTAACATTGGACTGAAAGGAATTTGCAAGAGCCTTGAAAGTGTTTGTGATTCCAACTTACAAGTAGTAGGTGGTATCACTGAAGCATTGTTTAAACTTTTGCTTTTTAATTGTTATGTAATAAATATACTTCTTAATGGAATACAGTGTGAAGTTTCAATACATGGATACATCTGCAGTGATCAAATCAGGATAATTAGTCTTCAACACTGCATCATTTCTTCCTATGTGGAGCCTTTAATCTCTTCTCTTTGATCTCTTCAAAAAATAACTGAAACATTAACACATAACTGGTGATATTTAAGAGAAGAGTTACTGGCTGTGTCTGCATTACACAGAAGGAGACTGTTGGCCCAATCAGGAGGCTGTGACAGTAGCACTGCCTTCACAGAGCTGTATTCTAAACAAAGACAAGTCTTTTATCTGTTCAAAGTTTCTTATGAGCCATGTAACTAATGTCATTCAAGAGTTGGTTCCTACACAAATAATTAGAATCTTTTTATCTGTGTCAGGTAGTGTTGTCCTTGAATATTTTAGCCTTAGCAATTCACCCAAGCTCAACATGAGCCCGGATGTTTGCAAAGCTCTCCTCATGCTCAAATTGCAATAACTCCAAGGATATGTTAGAAGTTTTAGTGCAATGGTGTACCCAAAAAGGGTATGAAAAATAATTTGAGACTTCAGTCTCCAGACTTTTAGCTGAATGATAACATTCTTATGAGCTTTTATCTGGAATTTATATTAGTGGTTTTGATTCTGCCAATACTCAAAACCCATGTTTATGGCAGTTGTTAATTGGCTTGCTTGGACAGAGGAAACAAGGGAAAGCATAATACAGCTCAACTTTCTCAAATCAGACAGAAATGATTATGGCCTAAAAGTTAGCTATTTTTAAGAAGTAGGTTGGTGTTGCCTCCTTATGATATTGAAAAGAGAGCCCTCATTCTTCCACCATCTGAAGTGTCCATTCTAGCTTGTTCCCATGGATATTGTTTTGTTATTTTCTTGTGATAACGTAGGACTGGCTTAATTATCCAAAATTAGAATTTCCAAGTAGCTTCTAATAAACTCACCTCTCCCCATAAAGACTGTATTTTCAAACCTAAAAAAAAGATACAGGGGCTAATCCTTATTCATTGATCAAATATCCATTGAGAACATTTCATGGCATGCTCTGATCATTCAGTTATAAAGAAACGGTATGGGCCCTGTTCCAGTGGACTTTACAAACTAGTAGGAAGCACACTGAAAAACAAATAAGTAAATATATAATTTAAATTGTGATCAATGGTATAAAGGAAACTGCATATGCCAGAGATTAAGGGTAAATGAGTTGACAAAACTCAGTCTCCTGTGAAGAGACAACATAAAGGATAAAAAGGAACAGTCCATCAGAAGAGCATGGATAGAATATTCTTGCAAAGTGTAACCCTAAAATGCTGCATAGGAAAATGAACAAGAAATATTCAAGATGGAGAATGACAGAGACAAAGAAACAGGCAAACATGAAGACACAGTATTTCCTGTAAGGATGGAAGGATACAATAACCAGACACAAGGTCTGACCATAAAGCAATCTTGCAGCTGTGGCTCAGGAAGTCTTATCTGTACCCTCTCTGGATGATGAATAAACAACACTCGGGATCATGGTAATGAGGTCTGTGCCTATGTGAAGAAGAGGAATCCTGATCCTTCAGCATCTTTCCACTAAGTATTTTATCTTGCAACCTCTAACTGAAGAAGAATTTATTATCCCCATTTCATATGTAAGGAAACAGAGTACAAAGGTTGACCAAGTGGAGAATTTGAACTCAGATATGACTCCAGAGTATTGCTCTTGCCTTGACACCTGGAAATGAGTGTCTGAGGAAATGGAACGTCACCTAGGATTACCAGGCACCGATTAAAGGGATGATCTTCCAGGCTGATGAACTCAAATCCCCAATTCTCTGCTGCCTCAATCTGATGACTGTTTTGGTCTTTTCATTATTCTTCAGTCCTATGAGTTTTAAGGAATAAGTATTTATATGTAAAATTTATATACTGAGTCACTTATATTCCATTTTACTTTTTCTTCTGTGGAAAACAGGAAAAGGGCAGAAGGAAACCAGCAAATGTAGAGAATTCATTTGGAGACTGTATATATTTTTCCTTTACCCCTTATAATACTATTCTATTTAAAAACCACCCATGAGCTGTAGCTGTAGCTCAGTGGTAGTGTGCTTGCCTAGCATGCATGAGGCCCTGGGTTCAGTCCATAGCACCCTACCTGAATAAACAAAGAAACCACATATTGCCCTCTAGTAAATATTCTCTTCCCCATTTTATAGGCAAAGAAAGCAAAGCCCAGGTAATCTGTCCAGGAGCACACAACTCAAAGGACAGGAGAAGTGTAGGAACTCCAGAGCCCATTCTTTCCCCTTCATTCCTAGGAAGGTTTTCTTAAAATAGTACCCATGTCTGTACACATCATTTTAATCACATCCTCAGAAGCACCATTTAATGTAATGAGTAATGCTTACACTTTCTATAAAGTAGATACTCTGAAGTCATGCAGTTCTATCCAGAACAGATGAGCTCTGTCTCTAATGATAGGAATGACCACTGAAACCTACCGAATTATGCAAGTAGGAGAGGAAGTAGCTCCACTTCATATGGGAAGACACTCAGGACCAAGTGTGAAGTGGCTTGAAGTAGATCCCATAGCTATGGCCAGAGCAAGATCAAGACGATAGTCCGTGTGTCCTGGTCTGAGTGCACAGCCAGTGGCCAGGGGAATGTGGGAAGTGCCTCCAGGAATCAGCCACTGTCAGTTCCATCAAGATGAGGAGGTTGACAATTGAAGTTTGCAGACATTCTGACCAGACATTTCTCCTGAGCAATTATTTGTACATAGTGGATTAAGATGTCCCAATGGAACAAAAATTCTCACAGCTTGAACAGGTCTTACAAAAATTGCAGGGAGGAGAGCATATTCACACCAAAGGGAACATCTTCCTCGACACACTTTTTCAGGATCCTACTTTTGAGGTTTGTGACACTATTTTTGCGTGCTTCTGATGGATGCAGCAAGAAAATTAAAAGGAATAAATTGGATAGTTGAGAGACTGTGCCCTTGAAGCCAGTAAAACTATAGAGGAAGAAACTGTTTGCTTTCTCTTACTGCAATTTATTTGGGGAATTTCCATTGCCCGCAACTGGTGATTTTAGCACCAAGCCTCAAGTGAATGTAGGAAGAAGGTCCAGTGAGGCTTGTGGGTCTCCGCCTTTTTAAAAGTACTGCAGATGGAGAAATGGGACCCTGCATGAACTGGAGTTCAGGTAACGCTAACATGGGTTGGCAGCTTCTAATCCTAACACGTGAGCTTGTTACTCTCATGCATCTTCCTGCCAACTGTCCCCACTTGGTGTGCAGTTGAGAATGGCTCCTGGAAGCAGGAGCACTGTGTATCGGAAGGAGAACCTGGTCGCTGTCACCAAGCCACCTGTAGTGCATTTCCCTAAGTACCTATTTAAGCCTATACTTGGCTTCCTGTTAATTCAAGAGTGGCTCAGCACAGAGAACTTTCTGCTTGTTTGATTACCAATAAACAACAAGTACTGAGCAAACACAAGAGTGTTTTTAAGAATGTATTGCAAGCCTTGGCCTGAATACACTTGTTATCAGGAAATGTGCAAGTTCAGAAAAACAGGAATAAATCTATCCCATGATCTATATACATAAATTTGTTTTTATTAGCAAAAATCAGCTCAAGCACTGATTTCTCTCTCCCATTCATGGAAAGGTAGAAGAAACACAACCCCAAATCTGGCCCAATCCCTACCAAACCCATGAGAGAAGCAAAGTCTGTCTTCCAAGCTTCCCTCGCCACCACTCTTCCGTGGCCTCACTGGGAAATGTTAAAGCTCCTGCCAATTAAAATCACAGCAGTTGCAGTCCTGGAAGGTATCTGACTTCAGCAAACAAATCTCTCCAGACCTAATGGCTAGGGACACACATCACAGCAGCCACAGCCCTTCTAGCAAGTCAGGCTTATAGATCACTGGCAGGAACCCCTTTCTCTTTCTTGTCCCATCCAGGACTTGTTTCAGTGCTTGTCTCAACCCAGGCACTGCTCAGTCTTCTCTGCAGAGCCTGTCCCATCTCTCCTCGCACTGACGTCAGTGCATCCCCTGTTAGAAACCTCTTGCTTGGTCCTTGGATGTCTTCCACGCTACACGTCATTGTTCAGGGACAAATGCCAAGTTGTGCAGTCACAGAGACCACCCCATGTGTCATATTTCCTGTACTATGATTTGCATATTTATTCTCTATAAAGCAACCCAGAGCATTATAAAGCAGTGCAGCACTAGGGACCCATGGGAGACCTACAGTGCCCCAGAAATGGGCAATTTGGAAATTCTGTTTCTTGTAAAATCTCCCTTAGGCTCAGTCCTTCCCCCACTCTCTCCTTCAAGGTTGCATGTATAAAAGATGGCTTTCTGGGCTCCATTCACATCAGCAGGCCTGGTTAAAACCCATAAATAGAATCAATCGTAGTTCCTGTAGTAGGGCAGAAAGTCTGTTTTAAAAAATTGTTTGCTTCAGTGGTCATTAATTAGACTCAGGCTTTGCAGACATCCAGGCCAGCATTTCTCCTAAGCTGTTGTTTCTATTCCGCCTGGTAAAATGTCGAAACACAATACAAATTCCCTTGTCTTGAAGAGGCTACAAGGATTGCAGTGGGGGAGGGGGTATGTTCAGTTAGTCCTCAGATTCCTCCTGCTCCTTGGCTGCTGCTCCTCCTCCTCCTCCTCATCCTCCTCTTCCTCTAGCAAGGAATCTGCTAAGACTCGATGTAAAAGCAACAGCAGAATTTTATAATAAAATCAGCTCCCTAAGAAGGCCACTCATGTCACTAAAATGCAGGAGGTCAACAAGCTCATCTTACTAAAGAAACCACATTTAAGATTTCACAGCTATCCGAGCTTTCCTTCTGAAAACATGAGAGCAAAGTGGGTTAGTGGGGAGGGGTGAATTTCCTCGGTTTCAGAAGGTCCTTTGTACTACATTCCTTCAGACCAGGATCTCACTGAGTATGAAACTAACAGAAAGAAAATCTGTATTTCTTTAACCAACCTGGCATCCTACCTCAGCATGTTTTGATACCAAAACACGTTTATAATCCAATGCCCCTTAATAATATGTTCCTTGTATAGTGTAGTCTTATTTGGTATGATATACAGTGTACATAAAATCATGTTTGAGTCCCCCAAAAAGGTGTGTATATAATATTGAACTCTTATTTCAGAATCAGATTCTGTAGAATTCACATGGACCTGGCATAGTGTCCACTGTTAAAAATAGGTGTATCTATTTGGTTTCAAGGGTGGAGTAGAATGCAATTAGGACTGGTAGCTGGGTCATTTTAGAATTTTGCTAATATATAATGTTAAATTATTTCAAAATTCGTGGGAACATGGATGACCCTGAAAGCATAGCTGAGCCAGTTTATGTTCCAGGCTGCCTGGCTGCTTCTAAAAGCTACGGTCTCTAGGTATAACCAGTGTGCTTCTGCCAGGAGCTCTAGCCCTTCTAGAGAAACTTCAGCCCTACTCAACCAATTTAGACCTGTACACTTTTTTCCCAAGTAAAGGGATCAAGGCTTCTCATAAAGCAGGCCAACCTAGATATTAGAGGGGAATATGGTTCACTTAATGGCATTATTGTTCAAGAGATTAGCCATTAAAGAAATGGAAATGATGAAGTAGCCCTCTTGGGAAAGAGTCCCCGAGGTGGCAGCTTTCTTTACATGAGAGAAGTGTATGAGATACAGAATGTAGCTTTGTCTTCGGGAGGTCTCATTATTGTACTTCTTGGGCAAAAGGAAGATTAATTCATAACATGTACTAATGCTAGCTTATGAAACTATACAGGAAGTATGACATTTACTCATTTATTTATCCAATGTTTATTGAATGCCTACTATGCACCAGGTTAAGCATTGTGGATATGGCAATGTGTAAAAAGAAATCAGTCCTTGCCTTGTAGAGTTTATAATCTACAATGACAATGAGCAGATATTTGAAAAGCAAACAGGTAATTTAAAACTATGCTAAGTACTCTGCAGGTTGTAAGTTTATTCTAAACTGTAGTGAAGATAAAGAAACAGAATTGGTCAGATTGCCAGGAATTAAGTGGCAGAGTTTATACTGGATTTCAGAGGCACAAAGAACAAGGATAAAGAAAACTTCTAGGCGTTTTATTTGAGAACACCATAGATGTTTTTAGTCAATAGATCATTAACTATCAGCCTACCTCAAGCTCAGGACATCTTTTTTTTTTTTTCAGGACATCTTTTTATTTTCTGTAAATGTTTATAACAAAATTTCTGATGTTCATTTTGGGGAATTGATATATGCATATAATATACTTTGATAATTTTCACCCCTTTACCCCTTTTTTCCTTCCTCTTCCCTATCTCCTAGAGTCTAACTTCTAGTTTCCTATCATATCTGTTATACTCATTGATGTATTTATTTATATTTTAGGTTGCTTATACCAGAGAAAAAGCACACAATACCTTTTGACTCTGGATTATTCCAGATAGCATGATGATCTTGAATTCCATCTGTTTTCCTGCAAATACCATGATTTCGTTCTTCTTTATAGCATCTATTGATGGACCTCTAGGGTATTTCCAGAGCTTAGCTCCTGTGAATTGTACCACTATTAACATGGATCTGCATGGGCCACAATAATTTGATGTCTTTATTATTTTGTGGGGTACACCAAGGAATGGTAGAGCTGGGTCAGATGGCATTTCTATTTTTAGTTCTACAAGCATGTTCCATACTGATTTCCACAGAAGTTGTACTAGTTTACATTCTAGTTAACAATGCAGGAACTCTCCCACCACATCTCCCTTCAACATTCATTGTTTTCGCATTCTTAATGAGAGCCATTTTGACCGAAGTAAGATGGAATCTCAAAGATATTTTGTCTTACGTTTCACTAATAAGCCACAACAATTTTAAATTCATAATGTTCCCTGTACAACATATAAGACACCAAAGAACACGCTCTGAAGAACTTTCTAAAAACATTAAAGCAAAAGGCTTCTGCACTATAAATGGATAAAGGAAGTTTGCCTGTTATTAACACACCAAAAAATTATTCAACAGAAAATGATCAACTATAGGGTTTTTTTTTAATTTGAAAAAGAGACAGAGAAATTTGTAAAAATAGGTATGTATGTTGTAAGGGAAAGGTCCTAATAGTCCTGTGCAAATATTCACAATTGTTTAACAATTCTTGAGAAGTCACTACATAAACAGAACTTTATGACAAAGGACATTAGATTTTTAGAATACAGAAATCCAAATTTAACATGCAGCCTGGACTGGTTCACAGTGGATTGAACCTTAAATATATTAAATAGCTCTTATTACTTGGCAAAGTTCTTTTCTATCTGCTTCCTCTCTTGTTCTCCCAGTAATTCAACAAGGTTTGCAAAAGTAACCCTACCAGTAACAACACATTGCATTTATTTAGTTCTTTATGGGTTTTAAACTTTCTTTCTCATCTATTTTCTCTTTCAGTCTCTCTGTAGGTTGGCAAGAAAATAGTATTAACCTAGGTTCAGTTTCAGAAAATATGATTAAACATGAAGCCAATGATGGGACAGAAGTGTATACGAACTTCAATTCTTGTCCAAGGATCATAACAGTGGTAGTAATAACAACACACAGCTATCATTGTTTGAATCTATCAGACATCCTAAGTGCTTTACTGCCAAAACTCTTCTCAACACATTTCTTGGTGCCTTATTTTCATGAAGTTCACATGCTGGCTAATATCCCAAGGGTCACCAGTCTACTAATCCATCACATCTGTCTAGCTGTGTCTGCAAGACAATAACCTTGTAGCTTTCCTTGGTCTTACTCGCCCTCACTTCCAATCCAATATAAATTTTATCACCAAAATCCAATTGATTTAACAAAAAAAAACCCAGATTTATGTCTTTTATTTTATCCAACATAGCCAGTTAAACTCATTGGTTTTCTTATCCCAATATACAGATTAGGAAACTGAAATTCCAGGATTCAGTGACTTGTGCAAGTCTGTAGAACCAGTAAATGGAACTTGGATTTGAACAGAAATCCTTTCAAGGGTTAAACCTACCTGATCTTTCTCCAGAACCCAAGTTCTTGGTGATAATAACTACTGTTTGTTAAAGGCATGAAGTTCCAGACTCTGCGTTATGCTCTGCCATCATGACCTTGTTTACCTTCCCAGCACAACACCTCTGTGCTAGTGTTTTCAAGGGCATTTGTTGTCCCACTTGCACAGTCAAGCAGAGACTCAGAGAGGTCATGGAACTTGCCCATTGTCAGACTGCTCATGACTTGACCCAAGCAATTTGATTCCAAACTCTGTTATTACTCAGTGTGTTAAGTTGGCCCCAAATTGAGGTTCAGAACATTTAAATACTTGCTGAGAAACAGAACTCAGGGTGAGTAGAGAGTCGGGGCCCAAACCCACTTCCTCACATTAGATTATGCCATAAGTAAGTGGTGATGTTGGCCTGTCTCCCCTAGGGACCAGTTATGCCCCCCTCCCCCTCCTTCCTCACCCTAACTTTAAGTGTATCTCTTCCACTCCAACTAGTGACTTCCCTTTACCTACACCTTTCCCCAGTGCTGTGTCTATACCGCCTGGGCAGGGGAGGGGCCCTCCACTTCCTCACTCTCAGACAGACACCAGTCCTGCTCTGCTGCTGATCTGTTGTCTGCTGAGGTTCAGACAGACAGAAAACCATGTGGTCTGGGCTGCAAAAGATGGAGGCAGCTCCCTGTCTCCTCAGGACCATTAGGATTTCCTACCTTTGAAAACAGACATTTCATACTGACAGGAGCCACAGTCTCACAAACCCTCCCCGCCCCCCTCACTGATGTATTTTATTCTGTTGGCTGTAATACTTCCCTTCCAGATGTTTTAAATTAAGATTGAGAAAGCTGTGTTTTTACTCGATTGAATCACAGCATTTGGCTGATTTGTTGGTACTTCAGGCACTCCTTAAACTTATCAACTAATTGCAAATACTTTTAGAGAATTAAAGTATGTGTGTGTTTTATTACAGTAAACCCCACTGGTGTGTCTTTGTGATCAAAGATTCACAAGTATCTTTTTTTACCAACCCCTGATTTAACATTGAGTTGGTTCAAAAGTATAATTTACACTCAAAAATTTACATGAGTGAAAATATCGTGTATGTGTTTGGGAAAATAGGAACGGGATAGAGCCAATAACTTGATTTATACTTCTGGACTATTTTGAAATCTTTGGTTGTACATGATAAAATTATTTATTAGGTGATGTCAAGTGACTGAGGAATTTAAAACATCAAAACGACTTTGTGTTGTTCTAATGCCACTATTTCCTGAGGTTCTTCTGAGATTGTTCAGTTTCTTCAAATGTGACTCACTAGAGTCTTGTGCCTGAGAGTATGCCGGCAGGGCGGCTGCATGGCAACCACGGCTGAGGTGGCCGTGAAGCAGAAAGAGCCCAGTAGCACCACACTGAGGAGTGAGTGGGGGCTGCTCTTCACTCAGGATGACTGTCACCTGGGGTATGAGTTGTTCTGTACCAGGATCCTGGCAAGCCCCAAACCAGGGACATTATGACAGGGTAGAGTTTTTAAAAAGTGGGTAACCCACAGGAAAGGAGAGGATGGAGATACCAGCAGAGGACATAGGTGCCCTGGATATAGCCTTGGCATGCCTTTTACCAAGCCAGAGTGACAATGAAAGACAAACAGGAGCTCGGCACTGAAACTAGGTGCCAAGAGCCAGGAGTGTGCGGACCACAAGCACCAACAGCGATGCACAAGAGATGTCTAGTCCAGAATAGTCGCTTCCCACTGCTGTCAGCGGGGCCCAAGCACTGGTGAAGTGCTGAGGCCGCACCTGTGTTTGGGGGGAGGGGCTATGGCTGGTAAGTGAGAGGCCAAGGGAAGAAGGCAAGAACTGAAGGAACAACTTCCACTTCCAACTGAAGAGTCAGAAAGAAGCCAAAAACAAATAGGAAAAGTAAAGTACAAAAGTTTTACAGAATGATGAAAAAGTAGTTGGAAAACTTTCCCTCAGATCTGTCACTTCACTGTAATTTATTGCATCTTTATCTGAATACATGTACACGTGGATGTGAGGGTGATCTGGCTGCAACATCTGTCACCCCACTGATTGCCAGGGTTGAATATATGTACACCTTAAGTTGGAGAAATCAAAGAAAGAAATGTAATGTATGTCTTTCAGTATACAAAGCTACCTACAGGTCTTGTTTTGAAGACACCTATTCTGACAACTTTTAATGCTTTGTCATCTGCACATCATCTTAAGCTTCTTTGTTCATTTCCTTTCACAATGCTTTCTTCTGAGGACACCCAGAATCCTCTCTGGAATGGGTAAATATTATCTCTTCTGACAAACTAGTTGTTTTTACTCCATATATTGAGACACTCATAAATGTTGGGTGTCTTTTTCACTTGGCACTAGATGGCTTGGGACTAAGTTCATTCCTAGTGAAAAAATAAGCTCCTCACAGTCTACTTTTGATATACTATTCCCATTCCTTGCATTACCTTTCTGTCATTTTCCCTTGAATCTATCACTTTGTTGTAATTTACTGCATCTATTATTTGACTGTATTTTACAGTGTAGGTGTTGCTTAAACTGCACAAGAAGTATGTCTAAAAATATCAATGTCTTTCTCGGTGCTAAAAGATTATTTCATCTTTTAGACTGTTAGTTGTATAATTACATCAGCAATTGCATTAGCATGACCTTTCATGAGTCAAGAAGTAACTTTCAGGGGGCCAGAGATTTAACTCAGTGGTTCCAGCTCCTGCCTAACAAGCGCAAGGTCCCTGGTTTGATCCCTTTAACTACATACAACAATACCAGGCATGGTGATTCACGCCTACCAGCAATCAATCCCACATACCACAGGGCTGGGTGTGGTGGCTCATGCCTGTAATCCCAGCACTCAGGAGGCAGAGGCAGGAAGATTGCTAAATTTGAGGCTTGCCTGGGCTACATAGTGAGCTTAAGGCCAGCCTGAACTACAATGTGATACCCTGTCTCACAAAAAAAAAACTATTAGGAGATAAATGAGTGAATAACTCTTATGGCATTTTAGGACCACAACAGCATAGACATATAGACATATAGACAATCTGACTAATTAAATGTTTGACACTGATGATAATAGCACAGATTTTATTCTCCCTCCAAGCCCCACCACACCTAGTCTCTTTAACTTTCCTATCACAATAGCTAAAAACACTGTTTTAGTTCTTTTAACAAAATAAACTGGACATTCACTATATTATTTTTTTCTCCTCTTAGATTTTGAAGAAATCGTGCATTGAAATTCTTGCAGCTGAGCCATCCACAATATGTGCAGGAGGTAAATTAAAATCAAGTACTAATTGCTTTCATATAATACGTGGTATTCTGAGTTCAAATCACATATTTCCTTCACTGCAGGGGAAATGGGAGAGGAAAAGCAGAAAGAGAGTGGATGAAAAAAGGAGTAGAAATTGCTAACTTTTTTTCTAGGGGAAAAAAAAGAAAGAATCAACATCCGTTGTTTGAAAGTTTGAAGATGTTTTTCCCAACTGTATCCTTGTATAGGACCTCTTTACCAAGAAATTGAGGAAATACTGGGATCCCATACCAGTACTAAAAACTGACTGCCACTGCCACTGCCACCTGGCTTCTAGGTAGAAGGAGAGTCACCCTAATCTTCCCCAAAATCCTTCAGATACCAAATGATCATAGTGGCCACAGGCTACAGAGACCACAGACTACCTCCTAGGCCTATAATGTGTTTGTACTGGTCTTTCTGCATAATTAATACATTTACCCTAATTGTTCAATCAACCATCCTCATAGAGTCATGGCTTGCAACTACAGTTGTCCCACTAAAGAGCCACCATAATTTTGTCTTTAATATAAGAAGTCTCCACTTATACAACAAAGGATTCTGAGTCCTAATATTTTATCTAAGTGACAAAAAGGGGTCTCATCCTTGTTTTATATTGTAATGAGCTGCCTATATATATATATATATAACCATATATATATATATGGTTATATATATATGGTTATATATATGTATACATATATATATACTTTTGTGCTGCCTAATTAAAATAAAGCACAATTAAAAATTAGTAACCAAAGATAGAACAAGACCAAAATAAAAATTATTAACCACTTAGACAGCAGAAAAATGTCTTTCTAATGATACTAGACTCAACAAATAAGTAAATATCTCCTTCATAAACCATTAGGTTATTCAAGGCAATAAAAACGTCTTATACTTAAAAATCAACAAATAAGGCATAGAAAGGTCAAAATCTACAAGATCTGACCCTAGCAAATTCATAGATCTTAATACCTTTCTTATTAAATGAAAACTGAAAACAACTGAAATAAAAAAATAGTAAAAGGTTTTTTAAAGCTAAGGGACATGGTAAAAAAGATAAAACACATTAATGAATTTTAACAAATTAAAGCAGTAAAACTGATAAAATATTCCAAGGGCCATTTCTTTAGGAGCACCAATAAAATCAACAAATTTCTAATAAACCTAACCTAAGAAATCTTTCTTTTGATTTTTAAAATGTTCTACTGTATATATAATATCACATGTTTATAGGCAAACAATATTTTTCTGTCTCAAAACAAAGTATCCGATTATATTTTCTTTATTTTCATAAAGAAACAGTACTGGGCACAATGATAGAAGCTAGTCCTAGGTTTTGAAAAAGTTAACCTCCTCCTTCAATCAGGATCTTAAGGATCAGGACATTCTAACTACAGAATAATTTTACTAAGAAGAAAGTAAAATGCCCAAAGAAGTTCTTCCACAGACTTCCCTCATGGCCCGTGTTTGATGATTTTTCTGGAGCAAGCATGGCTTTCAGCATTGGGTCCTGTCCCCTTGTCCATGGCTGTGAGTGCCTATGGGACAGAGTGAGCCATGACCCTTATGATTTTCTTTAGGCTACTTTACCAGGAATTAAATAAAAATGTCCCCCAAAGCATAATAAGGTGACATTATTGTCATCACTTTAATGAGTATTAAAGGTGAATGGTGAATCATGAGGCAATGTCATATCTGAATAAGAAATGCATGTGTACGTGTTTCTCTGCTGAAAGAAATTTGGGAAGGACATTGATAGTTTGGAATCTCTGCAAAATAACTAACAAACTCAATATGTGTTGAGGGAGTAAGTAAATAAGGAAATGACTGTTCCCATTTCTAAAATGTAACAGTCAGACCATGCTCTAAATAGATCTGGAGGGCTGGAGAATTAGCTCCGTGGTTCCAGCACCTGCCTACAAGCACAAGGTCCCTAGTTCGATCCCAGTAACCACATACAACAATACTGGGTGTGGTGACTTATGCCCACCAGAAATCAGTAACACATACCACATATGCTGGGTTTGGTGGCTCAAGCCTGTAATCCCAGCACTCGGGAGGCAGAGGCAGGAGGACT
Organism: Thryonomys swinderianus; assembly: GCA_004025085.1. NCBI lineage: Eukaryota > Metazoa > Chordata > Mammalia > Rodentia > Thryonomyidae > Thryonomys > Thryonomys swinderianus. The sequence continues at coordinate 37,904 of PVIC010010773.1, forward strand.
ACTGAGTTTGAGGCTTACTAGGGCTACATAGTGAGCTCAGGGCCAGCCTGAACTACAAAGCGAAAACCTGACTCAAAAAAAAAAAAAATAGATCTGGAAAGAAGGCAGACCTCTCTTTCATCAAACAACTTGTGTTTGAGCCCTTTCCACTCACTGTGTGAGCTACTTCCTTTCCCCAAACCCCAGAGCACCCCAGCTGTAGGACTCCACCCAGGCCTGTCCTGTGGAAGACCCTCTATACTGACAGTTGCACTCCCCAGCCCAGTGACCTCAGCTGGCTCTCACCCCAACTCTGCACCAGCACTGGGTCTTATAGCACACTGAGCTCTGAGAGAGGCGATGAGATAATGCACTGGGTGGACAGCCAAATCTAAATACAATGCAGCTCTTTCTATATGTTAGGTTGCAAATAAGGTGAAATTTAGGTGGGACAAATACAAAGTGTTGAAGTTGGTCTAAAATACCGAGTTTCACATACAAGAGGATTTAGGGAAACCTGACTTAGTAACAGTTTATGTAGGGAAAAAACACAAGGATAATTGTGGTTATCTTACTAGCCAGCAAGAATGCCTCCTACAAAAAAAAAGAATAATTGATACACTCTCAGGGTGCATCAATAGCCATCTAGGTGCAAATCAAAAAAGTGATAGGAATCCTATTATTCTGTGTTCAACCCATGGTTTAAAGTCCCATATTTTAAGAATTATAATGACAAAGTTGTGTCCAGAGGAGAAAAAATGATTAATCTGGAAACCATATTAATGATTCATTCCCAAATCCTTTATTCCTCTTTCTCTCTCTTTCACCTTTTTCCCTTTCTTTCTTTCCTTCCTTCTTTCCATGCTTTATTTACTTTCTTCCTTGTTTTTCGGCCCTTCTTTCCCTTTTTGTTTTTTCCCTTTTCCTTTCTTTCTTCTCATCAATTATTATCAGCTGTGTGCCACACAATATGAAAACTATGAATACGAAAGTTCACAGAGCTTGCTCCCAACCTCCTATGAGACTCATGTGCTCTGAAAGATGGTGTAGTTTGAATAAATTACAAAACCATGCACTGAGCACTATAACAAAGATCTGCTCATGAGCAGTGGGAGCAGCAATGAGATGCTTGTGAAATGAGAACTAAAATAGCTAGAGATTTAGACAAAGAATTGAGATAATCACAAATGTGCCTTCATATGTTTGGAGGGTTCTCATATATGAAGAAATTATGAGGTTTATAATGTATAGCTTCAGACTACTACAGAGAACATCCATGAGTCAAATCTTGGCTTACCATGATCAACTAAAGCTTTTTAACCATGGAGCAGATGGTTAAAAACAATGGGAGCCAGGTAGAAATGGCCATCTGTAACTAGATATTACCTAGAGAAAACCTTCTTTGATCTCATTTAACAACTTCAAGTTTCTAAAGACTTCATTCACCTTGAATTGAGGTATTAATGGCTGGTTATTTCTTAATGACTGAAGAAATAAGTACCCCTGGAACTGTTGTTTATTTTAAGAGAAAGTTCTACTGGAGAAAAACACCAAAGAGAGTATCGAATCAGCTCTGGTCAAAAAGAATTCCAGTCAGTGTCACTGGTAAAACCATTTTGGGAAAGTGAGTCTTCCCCAAATGCCTCCCCCTCAAAGTTTGAAAAATGCTCTCTCTTTGGTCTATATATACTTTCTTTTTGATCTACACTGTTTTTTTTTTAAATTAGGTTTATTGCTAAGATTTTTAAAAATCTTATTACACAGAGTTGGAGATTTAGTTCAGTGGTTCCAGTGCCTGCCTCATAAGCACAAGGTCCTGAGTTCAATCCCCGGTAACCATATAAAATGCTGCGTGTGGTGACTCATGCCCACCAGTAATCAATACCACATACCACAGTGCCAGGCATTGTGGCTCACGCCTGTAATCCCAGCACTCGGGAGGCAGAGACAGGAGGATTGCTGAGTTCAAGGCTCACTGGGGCTACACAGTGAGGTCAGGGCCAGCCTGAACTACAAAAGCGAGACCCTGTCTCAAAAAAAAATCTTATTACACACAAAAATTCATATTTTCATCTGGTCTTGAAAAATCGTATCAACACTAGACCTGTGTGTATTGCAAAATAATGATTATTAGGAGTGGAATAACTTTCTTTTTTAAATTGAATTCTTTATTGGTACGTTTTTTAATTGAATTCTTTATTGGTACAATTTACATACATCTCACAATCACACATAACATTGGGGAATTTGTCTTTATTGGTACATTTTATACACAGTTCACAATCACACTCAACATTAGAGAATTTATACCAGTGTATGACACAAGTTCACTCTCATTTTTACCCATATCCCTATATACCCACAACCCCCTACCCCTTATATACATGCTATTTCTTTTTCTTTCCAAATCATATTTATTCTTTCCCCTCATTACATTCCCCCACCACATTCCCTTTGAATATTTCCATTTGACAAAATATTTCATATATTCTAGAGCTCATTTACACCTACAAGTTCTCATACCAGAGAAAAGATATGGTATTTATATATCTATGATCTATTTATTTCACTTATTAGTGTGTCCTCAAGGTGAATCCATTTGCACATAAATGAATTAAATTTGTACTCCTTATGGCAGAGTAATACTCCATTTTATTTTTAAAAATAAACACACACACACAGAGACACATCTTCTTTATCCAGTCTCCAGTTGATGGGCATCTGGGTTGTTTCCAAGATTGGGCTATCACAAACTGAGCTGCTATAAACATGGGTGTACATATGACTTTATAGTGTGATTCTTTGAATTCCTTTGGGTATATTCCTAGCAAGGGAATAGCAGGGTCAAATGGGACCTCTAATCCTAGTTTTCTGAGGGATCTCCACACTGCTATTTAACTAATTCCATTTTTCTTTCAGTATTCTCTCTCTTTAAAAATTCCTCTTAAATACTTTGGCAGACTAAACCAGGCATGGTGGTGCACACCTGTAATCCCAACACTCTGAAAGGCTAAGCAGGAAAATCATGATTTCAAGCTCAGTACAGGCAATTTAGCAACTTAGTAAGACCCTGTTTCAGAAAAACAGGCGATCAATAGATGATAGATGGATAGATAGATGATAGACAGACAGACCTATAGAGAGATAGACTTCCATGTAAACTAGGAAAATTGGCCCCTCAATAGGTTACCCCAACTAACATAACTCCTTTCTAGGAAATGCACCCTGTGCCTGAGCACTGTTGTATTCTGGTCCCACTCAGTTGGCCTCAGAATTACTTGCATAGTTCACAATATGCTCTGCATGCAAGTACTCCAGGAAGGAACTAATTAGAATCAAGTGTGCAACCTGCCAACTGTTCTACATTTGAAGTCCTAACAAGAGCTTCCAGCAACGGAAGTTGTAATTAGTTCCTCACATTGTCATTTCAGAGGGAGTCGTATTATTCCTACTACATCTCTCACTGTTTCTGATATAAGTTAGTATGAAAGGAAAAATCATTTTAGGCTTCATATTTCTATTTGGAAATTATGCCTAAAATAGACACATTCAGGCAACATCAAATAGTAGTTTCCTCTCTTTCATTTCCCTTTGTTTTTCCAAGTGTGCATGCCGAGCCATGAGGCACCTCTGCTGAAAGGATTGTTTCATTCTCTGCTAGGTCTCTCCTGCCATTTAAAGAGGTATCTATCTGGAAGAAGCACTCTCATACACTGTTGGTAGAAATGTAAAATTGTGCAACCACTTTGAAGGATCCTTTTGCAATTTCTTAAGAAATTAAACAAGGCTAGGGATGTAGCTCAGTGGTGCAGCACTTGGCCAGCATGTGTGAGGCCCTGGGTTTGACCCCAGCGACACAAAAAACAAAAAAACGCAAAACCTAGGATATGACTCAGCCATTCCACCATAGATATCTACTCAAGGTAAAAGACAACAGGAATCTAAGGCCAAAAACTTTTCACAAAAAGAAAATATTTTTTTAGACTGGGTCTCACTTTGTAGTTCAGGCTGGCCCTAAATTCACTATGTAGCCCAGGCTGACCTCGAACTCCCAGCAATCCTCTGGCCTCTGCTTCCCTAGTGCTGGGATTATAGGCATGAGCCAACACACCTGGCTCACAAATATTTTTAAAACCTCCATTTCATGATCAAAAACTGTCAACAACTCAAATGTTAATCACCAGGTGAATGGATAAACAAGTTGTAATTTATCCATACAAAGAAATAAATAATATTCAAAAATGAAAAGCAATACATTATGTGCAAACCTCAAAATAATTATGGATAAGTAAAACAAAAATAACTGTGCTGAGTAAAAGGTGAAAATTCTTATTATAGGATCCCATTCCAGCTTATGCAAACTAATTTACAGTTCTAGAGAGCAGATCAGTGGTTGTGTAGATGTGGAGGGGGATGAACAGGGAAAGATTAAAAGTGGATGCTTAGTGTGGCGTATGACTTCCAACATATAGACTGATGTCTAATAGTTCTTTCTAGTGGCTGAACATTAAAAGTAGCATAAGGAAACTTTTAAGGTCACTGTGGTAATCACTATCCTGTCTGAGTTATTGCCTCAAGACTGTATACATATGTCCATAAATAATGTTATACTTTATATGCAAGTAATTATGTATCAGTCATACCCTACTAGATTGTTATAAATAAATAGCTGTAAAATTAAAATGCTCTAGAATAATTTAGCCATCATACATCAGTCTGTATGATATGTATGTTATCACATGCCCCCTTAAGCATCCACTAAGAGAGAAAATTCAAACCGACTAATAAGGCAAAATAACAATAACAATAATTTAGCACAAAAGTCTTGGGTTGCTAGAATAAGCAGAGAATATATAAATTTCTCATTTTCTCATATAGTGAGTGATAGGTGGCCTTTATTAAGTTCCCAAAATTAGGTGTTCCACATTTTTTAATAGAAGAGCAAAGAAAGAAGATGAGGGAAGAAATGGAATTAGTT
>PVIC010010774.1:0-42733 GCA_004025085.1 Thryonomys swinderianus
CCGGAAGACCTGACATCGCCTGGGGACCGCGGCGCTGTGGAGCTCAGCGCTGCACCCGCCCCCGCCATCCTGCCGCCCTCCCAGGCCGGCTCACCGCGAGGGTCTGTCGGTCCTCCAGCGGTGGGCCTCTTCGCTGGCTTGCGATCTGGAGTGAGCGGATTTAGCAGTTTTTGACTAAGGGTAGAAAAACATATACACATAAAAATGTAAAGAAAAAGAGAAAGGGAAAGATGAGGATTAGAAAATAAGGACACCAGGCCATCTCTTCCGTAATTTCAGATTCTTTAGATTTAGTTAAGCTACATGTCATGTTCTCAGTGTTAACCTGTTCAGGTGTTAAAACACGATAGCCCCTTTATTTTGTTTTTAATTCTTTCCTAGTTAAGGGAAAGTCTGAGAAACTACGGCATACTCTGTGTAGTAGAAGCATTTGGGAAGCCTTAAGCAAAATTGTTGGGAAAAACCTTGCATTACTAGGAGGGTAAGGGGCTACCAAGTAAATAAAGTTAATGTAAAGTGATATATGCACTTATTTTAAAACTAACAACTAGGTAAACAGAAAGAATAAACAGGAGAGCGGTATGACTAGTATGCTTTCTGCATGTCCTGTCACTTTCTGAGCGTCACAGCGGCTACAGAGACTGTGACATGTGAACGGAGACCTACGGGAAGCAGTTTTTGAGGGAAAACAGGGGCTGCAGATCCGCCTTGTAACAGATACACATCGTAGGCTGTTTGCTCCCAAATCTAATACAAATTTCCCTCCCTAAAAAGCCTCTGTTAGATGAATGTTTTTCCCACCCTTCTATCCCATCCAACTGGGGCTTATACTTCTTATCTGCCTGGAACTTCTCTTTCTCTCTACATTATATACTATGATTTTGAAAAGATACCTTTGTCCTTCCATGTAGGTCTAGAGTGGTGTCTCGCTCACAGTTCCTGACAAATCCTCTCTCAAAATTAACATAGAACCACCACATACAACAAGATGATCTTGCAGCAGAGTGAGCTACATACAGTCACTGGCCCCTGTGTCAGTCTCTCCTGATGAATGAAGGCAAAAAGGCAGCCCAAGCCCACGGCAGAGCTCTTACACTGGAACGTGAGCAGTGACCGCCAGTGGTGGGTTTGCACCTGACCATCTTCCGTGTGTGGCAGGGACAGAAAGGAGCACGGCACCCGGGAAGGAGAGCTCAGCTCAGAGAGGAAGCACTCGGGAAGAGACCACCGGACAGTGCTGAACACCCAGACAAACTGTGTTCTGCTGCCGTGTCAGTGCATGAAAACGAAGACTACGGATGACCAGAAGCACCTTATCTCGGGTGGTCTTGAACAGAATGAGTTTTCCAATCTAACAACAATTTTCTACAGTTTTTTTTTTTTTTTTTTTTTGAAACAGGGTCTCGCTTTGTAGTTCAGGCTGGCTCTGAGCTCACTATGTAGCCCAGGCAAGCCTCGAACTCAGCAATCCTCCTGCCTCTGCCTCTGCCTCCCGAGTACTGGGATTACAGGCATGAGCCACCACGCCCGGCTTTCTACAGTTATTTTTTAAAAATTAAACAATTTTCAGAGTAAAAGAATCTACATATTAGGTTAATATACAATACATATAATTTGGATAGCCTAAACATACTTCTGAGTTTAAACTAAAACTAGAGTCCTCTTCTTATCTCTAAATTTGTTTCTAATTAAAAACCAAAAACCACATTCTACCTTCCACTCAGGCTCATGCTTTCTGTCTGCAGATGTCTTCTCCCGCTCTTTGGCTTTCCTGTAAGCTTTCTTTTCTTCAGCCATTAGAAGTCGAGCAATTTCCTAACAAGATAAGTCACTATCATTAACTGCAGACTTGCAAGAAGAAAATCACTAGAATGTTTCCGAACATTGTCAGGTCAACTCACTGCCATGAACTTACCTCGTCCTGGGCTACCTGAGCTGCTCGCATGTCCTCCTGGGTGGCCTGCGGGGAAGGACCACAGAAAAGAATCCCTCACTTGGGATCCTACGCACTTTAAAAATCTTCTGGAAAGTAAACTGGTACTTGAAACTATCATGCTAAAGCTGATAATCAGTTGGCATGCATTCACTAGCCAGAGCAGGGGCTCTTTTGATAAAATTCTAGAGTAGGTTCTTAAGAAAATACCAGAAACTAATAATGCCAAGATAGGTATGTTGAGTTTTGCTGTGAATCCTGACTCAGTAAGTGAAAGTCCATATAAAAGTCCAACTTGATTCACTTAGAATATGTTCCCACAGCCTCAACAGAAGCCTGACACTACGGATAGAAAGTACCATCTCCCCATACACTGTTTACTACACATTCACACTCACAATAAACAAGTGCACAGAGAGTCTAATGATAACGGTAACCTAAGGCCTATTTTACCAGTGCTGTAATAAAACCTGGGAACTGCTTGTTCCTGCCTGGAATTTTCCACTTCATATTCTGGACTGACATTGACTCTGGGTAGCTGGAACCGCTGGCCAGGAGGGAGGATTGCTATGGTTTGGCCCTTCGTCTTCATTTTTCCACTACCAGTTTATCCGGTCCCAGAAAACAATGCGTGTCACAGGACCTACGGTTGATTTAGCTCCCCAAAACACTGCTGATTCACTGAACTTCTGCCTTAAATGTACTCACCAAAATTTCTTCTTCTTGCAGTTTTCTGGCAATTTCGGCATCATACCACTCCTGCTCTCGGTGGGTCACGCGTGACACAGCTTCTTTCGTTACCCTCGGTTTCATTCCTGGGGAAAAAGGTCAATAAAGTTAGGCAACTCAGGGTGTTTTCTGAAAGCTTTCTGTGAGAAGTTTTTGTTTAGTATCTAACACTTGTCGAAACTGCTTCCGCGCCAGACTTCAGCGGGAGTGGCGTGGCACATCCTTTGCCCTCAGAGCGGAAGCGGCTGCAGCGTAAGCCTCACACAACGTCAGGAGTCACCCACTCAAGCCTGCCTGGTAAAACTCCCCGCTCACATAATTTCCTCAGCAGCGGAAACTCATGCTAGGGACTCCCAGGGAGGCTTCTGCAAAACAGGAAGTGGAAAACAAATTCCTGAAAATAAGAAGAATTTAAAGAAAAGAAGGTTATGGAACCCTAATGTGAAAGAGGCCAAGCTGACAAGACTGGAGATGAGAGGCTTCGTCCTAGTTACCCCGCGGCCTCCTCATCTCACTGAGATCACCACCTGCAAGGTACGCGGGATGCCCACGAGCAGAGCAGGGCTCAGCACGGTCTCCGCTTGGGTGCTTGACCGTCTCACTGGCTTTGATTTTCCTCTCGGCTCTGATCCACTCTGCAATGTTGTTATTAAACCTTCAGGAAAGACGTAACATAGGAGAGATATTGCACAGAGAACAGAGGCGTCAGCATTCTACTCCAATGCAGAAAAACACAGGGGACCGGTGGCCAGCTTTGCCTTTTTACTTTGAATATTATGAACAGCATATATTGTTTTTACAACTTTCAATTAAAGCAATGTTGTTATTTCAAAACTATGGATATATATTTCCCTTTCTTACTTTTACAAATGCAATTATTCAGCAATACCGCAATATCAATATATTATATACAGAAATAGTAAATGCAGTGAACACAGCCATCTAAAGTAGTAATTAAGCAAATGAGCCACTGAGAGGCGAAAGAAAATTTACTCCTGATTTCCCCTTCTCTCTCCAGCACTCTGCTGGGTAACCGTGGCAACTTATGAGAATGACCCAGACACAGGACTCTGACGGTGTCTGTTCCACAGAGCCTGCACAGGGCCCAGCCTGGAAGCCGCGGGACAGTCCACGCCTGGCCTGACTCTTTTAAGTCGGCTGATTCTTATTTGCAAGTAGCAACAGAACCACTAGCTGAGTGCCTTGTGTTCACCAATAACTGTACATTAAAATGATTTCTTCAGAAATAACTTATAACACACAGAAAGAAAACTAAATTTAGAGATTTTATGTAATCTTGTGAAACCTACATTTGGAAAGTTTCAACCAAGCTTTATGTTAAGTTCAAAGCCACAAACTCCTATGTGTTGAACATTAAATGCAAAAGGAAAAAGAAAAGCTTAGCAACCCTGGTTCTCCTAGCCTCAGACACACTAGGACTGGATGACACAGACGGTTTTGCCTAGCGTCTTTTGCGCGCCTCCACTGTGTGCAGGGCTGGCTTCAACCGAGGTTCTGACTGTTGGCATGGGCAGAAAGAGCGGCCCACTCCCAAGAGTGGCCCATGTGCCAATGGACACGAGCCTCCTGAATTTAGGGAGATCCACAGATAGGGAATTTAATAGCCACTGAGATCAATGGATAAGACAGACTGCTATACACTATTCAAAGGTATAACTTCCTCATCAGAAAGTAAAATAAAACTTTTGTTTATGAAAGCAACTTTAAGAACTGTGATTTTATTTAGTTATTCTACTTTAATGTAATTCTCAGACCTACTCCAGAAGGGCTGTAAAATGTATAAAGCCAGCTGTATATAAAATAATAAGAGTCTAAGCAGTTCACACTGAAACCATTTTTTTTGTGTGGTACCAAGGATCATACCTGTGCTTCCAAGGTAGGTGTGATACCACTTGAGCTAAATCCCCGTCCTGAAACCATTTTAAAACTTGCTTCGCTGCAACTTCTAGGCCTTTATGCTAACAAGATAGGAAAACCAGAAGTGTGCCTGCAACTCCCTTCCTGAAGCCTGTGAATCAGTGTTTAGCTTTGTGCTTCCAAAATTCATTTTAAACACCGTGGCTCACGTGGTGCCTGAAGCTAGAACAGCGAACCTGCCTCAGAGCACATTCCAAGGTCCGGGCCCCGGGCTCAGAGACGATCGCGCGCCCACTCCCCGCGTGCCTCGGGCCTCCGCGTCTCTGTACATGTGGACGGAACCCGACTTCCCTCGCAGAGCTCCCAGACAAGGGCACGGTGCTCTCGCTCCCGTGCGCCCACAGCTCTTGTTCGCCTCCCACAGACAGTGAGTCTCACCTGAAGTGTGTGTTTGCACGGCCAGCTCCACCTCGTCTGTCCACCCAGGCGCGGACGCAGCACACAGTCCGAGAAGAGTATCTGGGACAGATACTTCGGACGGCTCGTTAAACTCAGGGCAACTGTCTTCACAACCAAGGCTTCCCATTAGAGATAACGGCGGAGAAAAAGCGACTCAAGCAGCCCGTGCCCGCAGCCCGGAAGCCAGATCTGCAACCACAAGGGGAGCACGACCGAGCCCCCTGGAATTCCCTTCCCAATAAGCCTTCTACGTCTACTAACTTCACTGAGACTCACGTAAAACCAGCACGGCGGATATGATCTAGGCAAACACCAGACGACGTGGTGCTGTGACGGCGTCACAGCCACGGGGACAAGCACACCTCCGTGCTCCCCGACAACGGCGCCTTACTGAAGCCTCGGCAGAGCCCCGGCGTGACACTTCCCTCCGACATTCATTCTTCCTTTACAGGCCCCAGCAGGTCCCCGCACTCGCCCTTGAGAACCCGGCCGCACAGCTGAGGGGGCCACAGCGCGCGCGGGAACGGAAGCCGCGCTCCCACACTTCAGCTTCAACCATCACCTCCAGCTGGAAACCACGCCCACACCGACCCAGGAATCTGCGTTTTTAGGAAACGGCCCAGGAGTTTCTGAGGAAAATGAACAGAGGCTCCAACTGTGAAAACACACTCTTTTAAATGGCTGCCTACACGATCTCTCGCTTTACAGATGGGAAACACGGTCTGGAAAACACCGCACTTCAGCACTCTGAGCAGCCAGACAGCATTAAAGCAACACCACTAGATATCCTGGGTTCACTGACGTAAGAGCAGAAATTCAGGAGCTTTAGTTGGGTATCAAAGATCTGTGACGTACAAGGCGGGCAAATGAAGGCATGCGTCTGGGGTGGGCACCTCCACCCCGGGCCTGGAAGACCTTCCAGGTTCTCAGGGTCTTTTCACACCCGGAGAAAGGCACGCTTTCCTTCTTCCTACCGGCCAGAGGTTAAGTACGCTGCCTTTGGGAACATCTGGCCCCCGAACTTGCTTCCCGGACACGAGTACACACTGGAGCGGAAGAGCCTGCCAAAACCTCATTCACCGTACTCGTTCGTACGCACACACACGATGCCAGGGCGCCGAAGGGCCCGTCCTGCGTTACCTGTGTCACGGAGGTGCTGCCGCGCCTCTCCCTCCGAGAAGGGCGGAGTCCTGGGCCCGTGTCTCCTCGCTCTGTGCTCCCCCTGCCCGGGGTCCCTCCCACACACAGCTTGCTTGCCGTGAAGCCCTGCTCTACGGGAGCGTTGGGGCGAGAGCTGGTCTTGATGTCGGAAGCGCTTTTCCCGGTTCCGAGTCCCACGGCTGCTGCCGGCCTCCCAGGCCCCGGTGTCGGCGCTCAGAAGCACTTCCCCGCTGATCCTGGGGAGCGGGGGTCTGCGCGGCCTCTCGCGAGCAGGCGGCTCCGCTTCCCTCATGCTGTCCGGGCCACAGGACGACAGGGGTCTCTCTGGGGAACCCCGTCGTCCCAGCTCTTCCAAGCTTTCCGCAGAGTCACCTGGTTTCTCCTTCCTCGGCTTCACAGTCTTTGCATCACTCTGGAGGCTACAAGACCTTGAGGATCCAGAACCCAATTCCCTGGCCCTCCTTGCCCGGGGCTGGTCTGGGTGGAGGGAAGAGGATGTGAAAAGTAAGAATGCAGATGAAGTTAATGAGAGAACAAACTCATCACCCAGGGAAGTCAGGGCCCGAGTTTAACATGCTTTAAAATGGAGAAAACTGCTTTAACATTGAATATTCAAGGAGTATTTGCTGGAATGGTCTGTGACTACAAGAAAAATTCTAAGCATACAGACAAAAAAGGTAAAAACTGAAATTAATTATAGTAACTTAAATCTGAAAGAATTTGATCATGATTAATGGAGTGCCTTCATATTTGCCAATAACAAAAGTAATACCTAAAATTATCCATTTGCTGAATTAGACTTGAAACAGCTACCACAATTTGATAACAAGGAAGACAAATACAGAACTATATCTTCTGTTTTTAGGGGTTTGTGTTGTCTAATTTTATACTTGTACTCTGATATCAGGGCACAGAGTTTGCACTCTGATATCAAGGCACAGAGTAGAGGGAGTTAAGCGTCGTTCTATAACACGGATGTCACAAGTTCCCACCAAAATCCACAAGTAGCTTCCAGGAGAAAAGGCATGTTTAAATTAAAATCTGTCTCCTAAATAATAGATGAATACATATTTAATTTGTGATAAGATTTATATTGAATGTAACATATAAATGAAATAAGGCAAGTATTCTCTGTGGTTGAAACAAATGTGTTGTCTTAATCAAGCTTATTTTAATTCTGTCACCCGAGGAGAGCCCTGTGGGGCGGTGCTGTGGGTGTAACAGGCCGAGCTCCTGCGCGGTGACTGCACACCCAGCTCCGGTCAGGGACCAGGAAGACTTAGCTTCAACATCAACTGGTATATGGCAACTGGAGGCTATTTTTTTAAATTCTCCCTAAATAGTTTTAATTGATAGTAACTAGTTCTACTTCATAGAAATATACTGAAACAATTTTTACAGAACTGTCACTGTGTTTTCAGATTTCAGTAGAAAAAAAAATCTAGGTCATCTATCGTGTTATCTTTAAAAGGAGGGAAGTCCTTTATTTGAATCTTTTAATACCTCTTCAATTTGAGGGTTGAGACTTGTATGTTTCTTAAGATCAAGTTATTTGGCAAATATAATTAGCTCCTGCATGGCCAATATATACATATATGTGTACATATACAGGAAATATAAATACACACATACACATATCTTATATTTCATGCCTCCATGTTTGTCATTCAAAACAAGATTTGTGTTTAAAAACAATACACTGTATCACACAAAAAACACTGAAATATGTATAAAAATATTTCAGAGTTTATACATCTTTAAGCAAGTTACATTCTTTGATCTTTTAAACATCTATATGAACATATTTTTTAGAATTCCACTTTATAGACAAGAAAAAAGCTCAGAGAAATTACAGTAGATTACTGTTAAAATTACGTAGGTACAGAACTTGAAAAGTCATATAACTTCGAAGACCATGAATTTTTAAAAAATCAATAATATAGCCACAATACGGGGCAAGTAGTTTTGAAGGAAAAACATGGACTCACAATTGAACAATGTGTATCATTTCACAACTGATATTTCAGATAATTTCAAATTTACAGAAAATCCAAAAATGATCATTTAAAAATAATTTATGAAAGCTTAAGTAAAATATGAGCTGAAAGGATAACCACTTCTGTAATGATATACTGTGATTATAAGTAAACAAAGCAAAAAACAAAACAAACTGCACAAAGAAAAATACAATTATAAAGCACACCAGGTGTGTTGGGAAAGGACGGCCGTGGGAGTACGAGCTGCAGACAGGGCGCCTCTGGGCAGCTCCTCCTGGTCCCACCCAAAAGCACATAAAGCCTGATCACACTTTCAGCAAGAAGTAAATTCCAGCACCACCCGGCCGAGGCAAGAGAGACCTCAGGACCGATACACGCCGAGGTCACCACCTCCGTTCCTCAACTCTCCCCAGCTTCCCCAAGAAGCGTATATGCCCCTTATAGCATTTATAAAAGTAGTTCAAATACACACATATTTAAAATATTCTGAGTGTGCCTGAAAACCACTGGATTTTTAACACAGTGTCCCGCCCTAGACATATGGACCGGATGACAGTACTAATCAAACGATTTTGGGCCTCAGTTCAATCCAGTGCAGGCTGGAATTAACACTTCTGTGCACTTAAGTCTCGTTTCCCTAATGCTTTCACTCACTTCAAAGGTTAAAAGTTACTTTTTACAGGGCCGGAGGGTTAGCTCAGTGGTTCCGGCGCCTGCCTCACAAGCGCAAGGTCCTGAGTTCGATCCCCAGTAACTACATGTAATGCTGGGCGTGGAGACACGCCCACCAACAATCAACACCACATACCACAATGCCGGGCGTGGTGGCTCACGCCTGTAATCCCAGCACTCGGGAGGCAGAGACAGGAGGATTGCTGAGTTTGAAGCTTGCCTGGGCACCACAGTGAGCTCAGGGCCAGCCTGAACTACAAGGTGAGACCCTGTCTCAAAAATCAAAAAAAAAAAAAGTTACTTTTTACAGTGAACATGCTTCTACAGGAGAATTAAAAATTAAACAAAGAACCCGAGACTATATTTCTAAGATTTTCACTGAAGGAGAGAAGTAACTGTGTTCTGGTCTCTCGTATAGCAAAGTACGGCAATAGCCTTGCTTTCTAAGTGATGTAATATATAATCTCACTAGAAAAACTAGTGTGTGGAAGATGATTATCAAAAAAGAGCTGAGCACTTCACAGACAGAAAGAAGGTCCCAAGCAACAGAGCATCAACCACTGTGCTAAATAACAGAGCAGAGCTCCAACGGCTGTGGAAATTTAGCTCAAAAGCTGTGGCCGAGCAATTTTATATCCAAACTCTAAAAGCCTACCACCCACATATGCCTTCCTTTCATTCTACTCATCACAGACAAACTCACGCTTACCTTTCCTCACGGGATTAGAGAAAAGCAGTTGACAGTGAGTTTGTAAGGCCTTCTGGGATCACTGAGCTTAAACATCTAATCTCCAGAAGTCCTCAGTTCTGATCAGTGGAGCCTTGAGTACGTCCTGCAGCTGGCCTGCAGCAGTGACACTTGAGACTACAAGCAATGCCTTTCCTTGCAAGACCTCGGAAAGCGATGGCCTTAAGCTTGCACGTACTCTTTTCCCAACACACTGTTAAAATAAAGAATTACCAACACCACAACTGCTACACCAAGCCGCCACCACCATCTGTACCACCAGCACCACCGACCTGCAGAAGCAGATATTAGAGAAGGAAGCTGCAGGGAAGCTTTTCCCCTCACAAGTTAGTCTACATTATAATCAAACAGGAAAGAAAGTTTCAAAATCAAAAAATGCACAATTAATAGTGTTTGTCATAGGCAGGCTAAAGCTGATCCACGATTCACAAAAGAAAGCATGGGGGAGAAAAAGCTTTGTTATTCAGTACCTGGAATCTCGTACACCTTTATTCACACCATCCCACTAATTTACACATACAGCATTGCCACATTTCTTTGAAAAAAGTTAAATTCAGAGACTCATCCGCCATTTTCCACACCCCACTTGATGTGTTCAGAACATGATACAGTACTTCAAGTGGCTGCAGCACAGAACGTACGGCGAGTCTTACAAAGCCATATACAAGTCACAAATGGCCCTGACTGTCCAACTAAAGAATAGTTTTGATTCCCTTTTGTTCACAGGATTCACACACAATCCTGCTAAATGGACCACGTGTCTGGGAATAAGAGAAATGCTCCCAGGTCCCAAAGGATAAAATTAACAAGGTGTGCTGGGCGTGGTGGCTCACGTCTGTAATCCCAGCACTTGGGAGGCAGAGACAGGCAGACTGCTGAGTTCCAGGCTTGCCTGGGCTACATAGTGAGCTCAGAGCCAGCCTGAACTACAAAGCAACACCGTGTCTCAAAAAAAAAAAAAAAAAAAAAAAAATTAACAGGATGTCTTGTGGCTGAGTCTAAGTAAGGATAAAGGAGTCATAATGCAGACAGTTACCTTCGTCTTCGTAATAATAACTCTCTCCATAAACACTGGTGCCAGAGAATTCTGGAATGTGTTTCTTTCGCTTTTTCTCTTCTTGCAACTCCCTTTCTTGTAAAAGGCGAGCTATGTCCTGCAAAGACAAAAGGGAATCAAAACAATTATCAAAGAAGGAACAAACTGACACCGTGGAGTTGAACATTCCCTTGGCCAGTCTTTGTGGGCTCCGCCCGTGGCCCTGCAGACTTTCTTTATTAACCTCACGCTGTCCCCTGCCCGACAGGAGCAGCACCTGGTCCAGCTAAGCAGGACGGGCTGTTCTTTGTTCACTCTGACTGTGTCCACCTAACTCAATCTGAAGGTGTCCAAACCGAGAACTACCCTAAGTTGGTTGTATAACAGAAGGTCTTAAATGCATGTTTGTCAGTCTTTCTTCCAAACTGCTGATTCAGCAAGTTCAGGCAGGGAGGGACACCGGGACCTACAAAACTTTCCAAGGTGAACTGCAATTCAATATTAGACTTTTAGAAAGAACTCTGTGGGTGATTCTAACTCATACTATCTGGGAGCACCACTGCGTGAAGTAGAGAAAGCAGGGCTGGTGGGCAGCGGTAGGGAACTCGCCCAACACGCGAGACACCCTGGGTCAATTCCCAGCACCACATCAGGGAAAGCAACAATCAGCCTCAGGCTTCCCGTCTCCCGTGCGGCCAAGCTCTTAGCAGTTCCTGGGCGCAAGGCCCTGTGTGGGCAGTGATGGCCAACGTCCCCAGCACGTTCCCTGAAACAGGACCGCTTTTTACAAACAATGATATACGCAAATAACTACAACACAACTAAAGATACTTTTTAAAAAGGCTTAAAATATATATAGAAGTAGAAAAGAAAGAATACTATTTCTGCTTTCTAGAATCGATGGAGGATTTCACTCTGTGTTAGGACTGAAACAATGAACTGAATTCCAGTAGTATAAGCAGAGAGAGCAAACACTAGCAAAGGCATGAATGTTTTCACAGGCATCGTTCTGAAGAATGGCTGACAGTCCAATTAAAATGTGTACCCAGAGCTCCCGAACAAGGTGACTCTAGACAGACAGCCATAGGCTGGACCACAGGCACTCCTTACAGAAATCACAGAGGTCAGGCCCACGGGGTAGGGAATGAAGGTCACGACAGGTTGTGAGCTCCAGAGCGAGCGACAGTGTTCTGGGCGGGAAGATCTCTTCTGTGAAAGCCCGGAAAACGGCACATAGAATTCCGTGTCCGTATACCCTCTTCCGGAGGAAGTCTGTGACTCTCCTTAGATGATTAAGGCTCTGAGGAACAAGGCAGTAGGACTGAGGGTCCCAGTGCTAACAGGAGTCACAGGTCGCTTTAGGCAGTTAGACCAGGCCGGCCGCCCTCAGGGAATCAATTCAGCAAACTACAGAGCCCCATCTACTCAAGGCCAAGACTCAAAAAGGGAAAGTACTACTCACACAGCCCTCCCTAGAGGCGAACAGCAGGGACCACACTCCAAACACACACCAGCCTCTGGGCTGGGAATCAAGACCTCCCTGGCCACTCCTCCCACAGAATCCTTCTTGTCCCATGACAGCTCCTTCTGTGACTCGCTTGCCCACTGGACACCCTCTCATCAACATCACTAAGCAGATGGACGTGTGACTGCGCTGGCTGACGAGCTCTGGCCCACCTGGCGCTCGCCTTGCCCTCCCCCTGGATCTCACCAGCTGACTAGTTTCGCCCCTCTGTGCACCTGGCCTCGCCTGGTGGCTTAGCTCCTTAGCCTCCCCGTCTCCAGAACGGGTTGCAGGCGACTCACTCTCGGGGGCTCCCTCCTGTCCGACCGAGAAAGGAGCGGTCTTTCCCTGAGATGCATCCCTTCTCCTTAATCCCATTGCTGTCCATGTTCATCGTTTAGCTCCGGAGAACATCAGCTCTGCTTCAGGTACCCCGCAGGCTGGGGGTGCACGACTCCCTCGTCCGGGTCGTGCGCACTGCTTGGGTCCCTCGCTGCCCTGCGTCACCTGCAAGTCTCCACAGAGAGGGCCGGACGGGCTGAGCATGGGTTCTGGTTCCTGTTCCACAGATTCCTTTGTTTTGTACACCCTGGGCTACGGCTGGTCTATGTATCACCTTAAATTCCGTGTCTTATGCCTCGTATCTGTGTATGCATTATCTTTTGTTAAAATTAATTTTACTCTTGTTTTGTATATGCTACACTTGGATTTACCCGCTGGAGTGCCGAGTTTGCTACCATTCTTTGTTCCATCAGAGGAGAATGAGTGAAAAAGTCGTGTTAGGGTACCTCTCAGTGGACTTTAATAGTAACAAGTAAATTCAGAAAAAGCTGTAAAATGGCTTTTTTATGAAATCATCTCGGATAACGACAGTTCCGCTCTTCTCTGGCCACCACAGAAGATGCACACAGTGGTTCATCTGCCCACCCGCGATCAGCCTCGGGGCGGGTCTCCCCAAGTGCTCTCTGGTGAATCACCATGCCCACTGAAACTGGAGCTTGGCGGGCTATGGAGCAGACAGGCAAGTGAACTCCTTTCCTTCCCAGAGGCGGGGCTCTGACCGCGTGGGACTAGTGAAAATGAGGTGACAACCAGGGTCACAGCCAGGGCTGCTCTCGGCAGAAACCCAAAGGCCTCTCCGGGAAGCTGGGTCCTGACAGCCCGGCCGGACAATCTGCCTCCTCGGTGAGGTGAAGAACTCTCCCAGTGGCCCTCAGAGTGACCGGGGGTCGCCAGCAGCGGCTTCGCTGAGCCTCGCTCAGGAGCGGACTCTGGTCTGGACCGCTCTCTCTGCTAGGGAGACAGACCCCTAGACAGGCACAGAAAATGACTCTTGGCTACAGCAGAATGGCCCCAAACTCCTCTCTCACCCTTCCTGGGCCTGGTTATTGCTATCTATATAACTAGGGTTTTTTTGGGGGGGTGGCTTTTCTTTGGTGTTTAGACTGTTTAGGCTTTGGTTCTTTCCCCCTACCCCGAGTTAGAAACTCCCCGTAAACTCTTCTCCGCCTTGTTGGGAACTGACTTCAGCCCCTTGTGGTCAGATCACCCTTCCTTCCAGGAAGCCAGGCCAAGGCAACTTGCAACAACTGTGTTTACACGGAGAACAGCAATCAGCTAGCAACTTATACTTGTGTTTCTTACATGCTAACAAGAAAAAAAAATAAAAGGGACTTGAGTCAGCCTTTCTCTTTTCATATGCGGGTAAAAATCCATGGATGTGGCTCAGTAACAGGTGACCTGTGGCTGCCAAGTGAGGAACAAAATCTGAGTTTCAGAGACCAGGGATTTAAAAATGGACCTTGAATAGTGTTCAGCCTAGTCCCGCCCCTAAGGAAGGTCGCCTAGGTGACCGGATGATAACAGGGAAGCCTCACAGGCTTCCCAGACCTGGGGCCCAGGGCAGAATCCCTCCGAGCCACAGCCTGCCTCTACCTGTCTCTAGAAGTGTTCTATTTGTCAGGCAAAAGAAGGGCCCTAATTTCAGTGCTGACCTACTTTTCTTACTGTCTTTCAAAGAACTAAAAACAGTGATTGAGGCCTCTTGATTATTGGTTTTGTCAGCAATGTCTCCTTCTTTAAACATGACTGTGTGACGCAGCCTGTTGCTGGACACTGGTGGGTGTCTCTCAGTCCTTGTCTTCAATCCCGGCCTTCCTTTTGGCCGTCAGACCCCAGAGAAGGGAGTCACGAGACAGGAAGTAACTCCTTCTTTCTCACACTGTAGCTAGGATGGCTTTCTCTTCACCCATCCTTTTTAATTATGCTTGGCAGTCCACCCTCAGGAAAGACATTTTATCCTGTTTAAATACTTCCATACATATGTATATATGGGCTTAGATCAGGTTTGCTGCTTTCTTGTAGAGAGAAATACATCCTGAAGTATGGTCAGGTAAATGTAGGGCAGGAATTGATAAAAGCTACTCCAGTACAAACACATTTCAAAGATCCTATTTTTCCTCACCAGAGATAGTATCCTCTAAGGTCTAAAGTGAAAAATTAAAAAAAGACTTACTGGCTGTAATTGACAACTTAGGAGCACAAGGTTTACTTAAAGTCTATTATTGCCCACACAACACTCCAATCTCAGGCGCTGAGAATGAGGCTGGTGCAGGGCCTTAGCTTAATACAGGAAGCAGTTCTGCCAACCTGCCCAGTGGTACCGGAGCCGTACACTCTCCTCTCTCAGGTCCTGGAAGATGCCAGTCGGTTCTCAGTGTTCAGTGGAAAGACACCAGCTTTCATGCTCCTTTACATGCATGCAAATTTCCAGTTTCTTTCTGCCTCTGAAAAACCTCACAATCAGGCCTCTCAGCTGACGTGGACTGTGCCCCTGAGGACACAGAGACAGCCCTCGCCTTCTTCCCAAGGATCTGGGATGTTCTCAAAGTCCCAGGTCACAGTCGTGCAGGACGCAGACAGTCACTGTCACGTGTGGCCTAACAAGAGCTTCGTAGCTACGGCCCTGTGCTCTGAGAGGGTCACCGGCTGTCTAGATCTGCGACACGGCTCTATATCCTTGAGGTGAAATACTTGGCCTTTTCACATCTAAGCCTACCCTAAACTGACTCATTCCTTTCGCAGCCCAAGAATCTGAAACAGCTCAGGGGATTCCTAGGAATTGCAGGCTTTTGTTGCCTTTGGATAGCAGGACACAGTGAAGTTACAACACCTCTATCAGCTCATAAAAGAAGCCCAAAAGTTGAGACCCATATTAAACCTGGCAACCTGATTCGCAGACCTCATTAGTGCTATAAATTCCCCAGCACTGAGCTTGCCAAAAGGACACAGATGCGGTCTGTATGTGCAGGAGAGGCAGGCCGTGGCCGTGGGAGGACTCACGCAGGATCAGAGACCTGCTCCACGGCCGGGGCCACCTGAGTCACCAAGCAGACACTGCAGCAATGGAACGGCCGGCGTGCCCAGGGCTGAGGCTGCGGTAGCCCCCTTGGGGCTGGAGGCACCCGAGCTGACTTGAAGCAAAGATCTCACTGTACATGTACCTGTCCGTGTGTCAGGGCTTCTACCCTCCGCAAGGGGCCTATGACCACTGGACAACCGACTTCTTACATACCAGGCTCTACTCCTAGAAAGACCGGCCATCCAATTAAAGATATGCTCTTCCTTAAACCCTGGTGCCTTTCGACCAGAAAAGAAGCTAAGGCGGAAAGCTCTAACTGCGAACTGTGATTCTCACACGCGCACAGACAGACCCGTTAGGCCCCTCCTCGGGGCCTCGTCCACGACAGCAGCCGCTTTACAGACAAGTGACTACAAAGGCGGGGACACAGCAGCGACTGGACGCCAGACACATGACAGTCCTCACTTGTGCCAGGGACGAGTGCTCAGCTAGCGGAACTCGTAGCTCTGACCAGGGCTTTACAACTCAATAAAGCGTAAGTAATCGATGCTGACACGTATCTGAAGCATGGTTCCTAGTGCTGCGGGCCCACGCAGCCACAGGGAAAGAGAAAGTATCCAGCAACGCTCTCCTAAAGTCTCACAGCGAGACAGAAGAGCTTCTTTTCTCAGTCAGCGTGCCCTCCACACGGCGGTAATTCACTGTGGTGGACGCCAAAAAGGAGTTGAAGTACTTACTTCAGGGTCTTCAACTGGATGATGCCGAAGCAAAAACAAACAGGCTTTTTTATGTTTTTTGTTTTGTTTTGTTTTGTTTTTGAGACAGGGTCTCCCTTTGTAGTTCAGGCTGGCCCTGAGCTCACTATACAGCCCAGGCAAGCCGCCGTGAACTCAGCAATCCTCCTGTCTCTGCCTCCCGAGTGCTGGGATGACAGGCGTGGGCCACCACACCCGGCACTGTGGTATGTGGCATTGATTGCTGGTGTGTGTGAGTCACCACGCCCAGCATTCCATGTGGTTACCGGGATCCAACTCAGGACCTTGTACTTGCGAGGCAGGCGCCAGAACCACAGAGCTAAATCTCTGGCCCGAGGCAGATTTTTTTAATTGAATTCTTTATTGGTACAATTTATATACATCTCAAAATCACGTATAACATTGGGGAATTTGTACCAGTATATGACACAATTCTCATTTTTATCCATATCCCTACTCACCCACACCTCCTCACCCCCATTATACATGCTCATTTATTTTCTTTCAGAATCATATTTATTCCTACCCCTCATCACATTCCCACACCAAGTTTCCTATGGAAATTTCCCACTCTATAAAAGCTGTCATACTTTCTAGAGCTCATTTGCATCTACAGGTGTTCATGCCAAAGAGAAGATCTGGAATTTGTCTGTGATCTATTGATTTCACTTATTAGTATATCCTCCAGGTGTCTCCATTTGCACCTAAATGGATCAATCTTGTCATTCTTCATGGCAGAGTAATACTCCATTCTATAAAAAAAACACATCTTCTTTATCTACTCTCCAGTTAATGGACATTTGGGTTGTTTCCAAGATTGATCTCCGGCCCTTTTGTGTGTGTGTGTGTGTGTTTTTTTTTTTTGAGACAGGGTCTCGCTTTGTAGTTCAGGCTGGCCCTGAGCTCTCACCTATGTAGCCCAGGCAAGCCTCAAACTTAGCAATCCTCCTGCCTCTGCCTCTGAGTGCTGGGATGACAGGTTTGAGCCACTAAACCCAGCTTTTTAAAGCATTATTTCGTCAAAGCAATTGGCTTCAGTTAGGCGATTTTCCCCCAAACCAGCTAACGGGCACAATTTTCAGTCACCACACTTGGGTAGCTGATCACCTTAGCCGCCCTGAAATGAGCAACCTCCTTGATATTCTTCCTCCTTCCTGTCAAAGGTTAGTTTAGAACAGCATTTCCCAAGCTCTCTATCAGATAATATGAATCTCAAAGCATTCTCCTCCAAAATAAAAAGTATTTAATAGAAAATATATACCATGTCTAACTCTATCAACATATTTTACAGTTAACACATTAACATATTTTACAGTTGTTATTAAAAATTATCTTCTGTAATGTAAGATTTTCTAAATTTATGACAAAGCTCATGTTACATATTAAAAAAAAAAACAAGTGAAATTAGTTTTCTATATACCTTGGGAAAAGAAATTACAAGAACACTTAAACCCTTTTGAAGTTATTTTCAATTATTTTGTAATTTATCAGATAGATTTATTTTGGAGAAACCTGCTCCCTAGAGAACTCCTTAGTACAACAGTTACCTGGAATGTAAATTTATCATTGTAACTCACCTCTCTCTTTTCTGTTTTCTAAGCTCACCCAAGTCTGGGATATTATAAACTAAAATCCTAAGAAGGGACATAGCTAAGGATCTCTAAAATGCTAGGGAAAGTTATTTTAATAAAAACAGATTTGCGGATTCCCTTCAAAGGGCCAAACATCATGCTGTCCATAGGACTCCAGGACATGGTCAATAACCTTAAAGTTTCCTTCTAGGTTTTAAAAGTGAAATTATTAGTATAATAAAAGACATGCAAAGTTAACTGCTCTAAAACAGACAGTAATATAAACCAGGAGCATTAGAACCCAGGGCACATCTTTTCCAAGTAGAAACAAATGATTAAATCACAGAATTACGTTCATTAAGGTATTTTCTACAGTCTCTATGACATATCATGGTTATTTCCCTCTTAAATGACTGTCAAATCATGTGACTATCAGAAAAACATACTTCCACTAGACTGTTAAACTAGTTTATTTGTTAGCAATTAACATACCAACCACTGGGCCGGAGGGTTAGCTCAGTGATTCTGGCGCCTGCTTTGCAAGTGCAAGGTCCCTGGTTCGATCCCCGGTAACCACATACAATGCTGGGTGTGGAGACTCACGCCCACCAGCAATCAATACCACATACCACAGTGCCGGGTGTGATGGCTCACGCCTGTCATCCCAGCACTCGGGAGGCAGAGGCAGGAGGATTGCTGAGTTCGAGGCTTGCCTGGGTTACATAGTGAGCTCAGGGCCAGCCTGAACTACAAAGCAAGACCAGCTGTCTCAAAAAAAAAAAAAAAAAAAAACATACCAACCACTAACTCAGAAAGCATGTCAAAGTAGAAATAATCCCCAAAGAGTTACATTATATAGAACCTAGCAAACATCAACATCAGTAGGAAAAGAAGAGAAACAGTTTTCTCAAGTAGAAGTCTCTCTCTGGTCTCCCTTTCATATTTGTATAACTTTATTTTTCAAGTGTCAAAACACAAGAAATTTTTAAATGGCTAAAATATACTTTTATTGAAGCTAGTCTTCAAATATTATCAAATTAAATATTCTTTTAAATACAAAACTCTAAATACCTAACAGTGTTATAAATAAATATCATGGTCACTTTAAATTTGATTTTTAACGTAAACAGGCTATTCAGTTTACTCCTGAACTGCTCATACTGTATATGACTTCAAACTGTTGGACAAATGCCACCATCGTTCATGACATGTTTGGCAACTCTAATGTTTACTTAAAAAGACTTTTTCCCTAAAATAGTTGCACATTCGTATGTATCTGGAACAGAGTTCAAACATACAGATATATATGCAGTCCCACCAACTAGCACAGAGACATGCTCATAAATTAAACCCACTAACCTACATTCTTTGCCTTTATTTAAAAAAAAAACAGTGACAAATGCTGGTTCTAAGACTGCAGAGACAGATCTCACTGGAATTAGTCCCCTTTTATTAAAACAGATCGACAGCAGGGTACACTCCGACTACAAGTCCTCTCAACAGGGAAAATTCAAACTAACACATTTAAGACGTATAAAACAAAGATTTTTTTTTTTTATTTTCAGAAAAGAAAAAGGCAGGTCCACAAGAAAGAGGTGAGGGGAAGAGAGAAGAAAGCTTCCACAATGCTAGAGACATTCTCACTGTTCTACATCCACCTCCTTATATGGAAATATGACTTTCCTTATATTTTTTCCTTCCCTAACAATCACAATAAAGTTGTACCATAACAAAGGCGGAAATACTACTCCCCCAAGATATTCCATCACTTCTCACAATAATGCTCAGGAAAAAAAAAACTTTAAACAATTAAAAAATCTGGCCCAAGAGGAAAGGAGACCCAGTGTTTACACCAGGATTTAGGGGAGTATAAACCACCTAAGAGGGTTGATACCTCTTAAAATGGGTCTAAAAAATTTAGGGGAAAATTCAGAGAGGAATTCTCCACAGCCCTACTCTTAAATAAGTATTTAGTAACTAAGCAGACTTACAGGAATATAGAAAAGCACAGAATTAAAAAAAGAAAGAAAGAAAGAAAAGAGAAAGAATAGCTCACGCAAAATAGGCACTGCTTTTCCCAACACTGGCCAGCAGAATTAGCACTGCTATTTCAGTCTCCTCTGCTGAGCCCTCTTGTTTCCAATGGAGAAAGACCATAGCATATCCTTTAATAACAACTGGATTAATGATTCAAATTTTATTCATGTAGCATTGATAAAAAAAAACTAGTCAACTAAGTCATGTTTTCCCATGAATCACTTATTGACAGAGTAGCTATCTTCTAAGGAAATTATAGACTGCAAGGTGAAAAAATATAAACGACGTTTTTAACGGCTCATCTCATCTAGTTATTAGATGCACTGGTTATCACAAGTGCATCTCTCATGCAACTTCCCCACTCCGCAGGAGGGAGCAATCCAGGCAGCCAAACAGGCCCGGGATGAGCAATGCAAGGCCTCAATGGGACCCTTTGAATGATGCCGTACTAGAATACACTTAAAACTTTTAAACTCTCCTCTAATTCTGGACAGCAATTGTACAAGAGGTAGAATTATGAGAGGGAAAACCTGGTAGGAAAGCGAAAAGAAAACAGTCATTATTAACTTCATACATCCCACAGGCACCACACAGGACCCCTGAAACCTCACAGGGGCCCTTCAGGATATGTTCAGCAACTGCACCTTTCCTGTTCTGAAAACTGAGCTTTCTTCCATTTCCTGAGATGCTGCAAGTCACAGAAGTAGAAGTTAAAGAGCTGCCAGGCACATCCGAGGCAGCCTGAGTCCAAAGCCACAGGCCCTATGCGGTACCTCGGCTGAGCTAAGTCAGGAGCAGCCATCCGGGAGGTCTGAACTGTGCAAACATTTCCCTGGCGTCTTAGTGAAACTTACCACTGGTCATGTCCGTAAGACTTAATTTCTTCTCTGACAAATGAAGTTAATCACTACACTCTGACTTTGGGCAGTATTTCCTTAAGAGTCCTTACGTTGACTGCTATTTAGACTCTACAAGCCTAAAATAAAGTATTTTGGTTTCTCTTTCTTTGTTTTTTTTTTCCTGAATGGAGAGAAAACACAGGACACTGGCAGCATTTATAAATATTAACTGTTACTTCTAAAATAGAAGCTCTCCTGTCTACAGAGAGAATCCCTTCCTTCAGTCCCCATTTCAATCCCCAAGGCAGAGTCTTTACTATAGAGCCAGCACATCCTGCAGTGAGAAAGAGCCTCTTGTGTGGCTAAGAAGGATCACAAATGACCCTGAATTCTTACTTGCAGGCTTAATCATTGCACAATGGTGGTTTGTTTCTCGTGCACACTACTAAATACATTCACTCCAGGTGCCTCCCATGCATTCAAAGCTGAACAAGAACTCAGTGAGAGGTGGCACACATGGGCTAGTGTACTGATGGCCCTAGATCTCATCTGTTCAATAGGATGATCACAGGTGCCAGCTTGTCGGTACAGTCCCAATTAACTTACCAAAAGCTCCCCTTAACTCTCTAAGCACTTGTGTGTACCTAACAAATGACATGGCCACCTACTATTAAAAATGAATCATTTTCTTGTCTATTATAATTAAGACAATAGTTAAACTGGGGAGGGGGGTCACACCTGTAATCCCAGCACTCAGGGAGACCGAGGGTGGAAGATCTTGAGGTTGAGTCAAACCTGGACAACTAGGCAACACATGGAAACTCTGTCTCAAACAATAAAAAGGGTTGCAAATGGCTTAGAATGAAGGTACTGTGTTTCCCAGTACCACACAACACACACACACACAGTAGCTAAGAACAGCTTAACAGGTTTAGGCAAACAAAGAATGGACACAAACTGAACTGCTTGTACACAGCACCACAAATGCATAACACAAGAGCAGAAACAGATGACTACAAATCCAATTCTTCTCATAAACCAAGTACTACCCTGGTACCCTGGCACTTACTTATCACTAAATATCGAAAATAAAGGATTCCAAACAAATTAATTGGGGTGGAGAAAGAAGCCAGTCACAGGGCAACAGATGCGGACAAGTTGGAGCTTGCGAGTTGAGCACTATACAAATGACGAGTATGAGCACTAAGTTTTCATGTCAAAACTCCTCAAGCACAAAACTGACACGTTTCAAAGCAAGCTGAGTACTAAGGTATGACTATATCACTACTTTAGTCACTTTCAGCTTTAAAACAATGCAGTTTAAAAATATGTACCAGACTTATCAGATTAATTATATAAGCCAGTCCTTGGTGGCTCCCAAGAGATAACCTAACTCTACTGGAAGTCTACTCTTTAGAGGCCCCAGACAAGTGAGGCACAGAGACCTTCAGTGAGGGGATCAATGCTCTGAACAACCCCTGCGTCCCCAGGGTCTCGGGACGGGATCGTTGTGAGCGTGATCTTCGGAAGCTGGGCTCCTGAGGGATGAGGGTGGGCACTCCATCAGCGACTAGCGTATTTCACAGAAGGTCAGAGGACACAAAGCTACAGAGGGACGAAGGCCGGAGGCCAAGGGAGGCAGGGGCTACGGTGATGAGGCTACAAGCCACAGGCTGGGGAGACACAGGGGTGCTCCATCTCAAGGGGAGACCTGAACCAGCCGATACCTTGATTTTACACTTCGAGCTTCCAGATAAAACTTGCTGTTGTTAATTGGCCAAGTGTGACACCACTTGTTTACCAGTCCCTGGAAACCTTTCGTGAAATTCTCTACAATCAGTTTTCCAGACTTCATCACTTACACAACTGATCAAGAGGGAACAAACAGTGGCCTATGGAGGAGGATACTTGGACTCCTGTAGCTCACACAGGACAGCTCTCTGCCCATCCAAATCTACCCTGAGCCGGTGGACACAAAAAGCTGACAGTCCACAGCACAGCAACCCTCCTGCATGGTCTGGTGGGGCACTGACCGAATTATACCTCATCTTTCTTCTCCTGAATGCGTCGTCTCTCAGCCTCAATAGCCAGCTTCTCCTGAATTTCCTGAGCAATTTCACAGTCTTGCTGTTCCCTATAATAAAAAGGTTAACAATAGTTATAATTAAGGAAAATAAAGAATACCTTTTCAAAAGAAAAAAGGCAAACTACTGAATACTGTCAGCCATTATATATTTTTAGCACAATTAATCCCAACACAAAATGAGATTGATACTGTCACACTGCACAGATGAGAAAACTGAGGTCCAGAGAAAATATATCACTTCCAAGAAGATGGAGAACAGCTGGAGCAAAACCAAATCTAAACTGCAGAAGCTTCAATATAAAGTTCATGCCTTTGTTCACTACCGCACTGCTTCGCTCTTCAGGGTCTCTGTGCAGAGGACACGAGTGGCTGGGACACACCACAGACCAATGTCCACAAACACGCAAATGCAGTTCCCAGCTGCAGTTCCCAGCTACAGTTCGCAAACAAACCCATTAAAAGGTTAATAACACTGGTCACCTAGGGGTGACAGTCCTTGCCTCTGTAGTTTTAAGAATGGTGTAATGCTGGGCATGGTGGCTCATGCCTGTAATCCCAGCACTCGGGAGGCAGAGGAAGGAGGATTGCAAGTTCGAGGCTTGCCTGGGCTACACAGTGAGCTCAGGGCCAGCCTGAACTACAAAGCGAGACCCTGTCTCAAAAAAAAGAATGGTGTAATGAAGCAGGCGGGGTGGTACCTACCCATCTGTAATCCTAGCACTCTGCGAGGCAGAGGCAGGAGGATCACAAGTCCAAACCCAGCATGGCAACAGAGCAACTTAAGGAGCTGCTGACTCAGAATAAAGAACAAAAAGTGCTGGGAATGGAACTCAGTGCACACACACACACATCTGAACATGTTTACACACACACAGACACACATGTGCACAGGTTTGTGTGTACATCTGTGTAATGTATGTGCGAATATATAACTGTTTTGTATTCTAGAACATCATAGCTCCAGGGAGCCATCTTTTATACAAAGCTTCTAGCTAGGAATGATGAATGAAAATATGCTAGAGCCATCTACCTAAAAGATGCTGGAATAAAATTCCAACTGCAGTCTATTTGCTAAACAACAACAACAACAAAATAAAAAACTTAATTCTTCCCCTGAGAACTGAAATGAAAATACTGAGTCTCAGACCTGCTTGTACATTCCATGTTTAATGGCACTCATTGTAGTCAAGAACCAGAGACAGATGTGGTGCCCAGACCTATAGTTCCAGCACTCTGGGAAGGTAAGGCAGGTTCCAGCCCACCCTAAACAACTTAGCAAGACCCGGTCTCAAAATATACAAACAAAAAAACAGAGCTGCAGATCTAGCTCAGTGCTTTGTTTTGTGTTTAGATGTCTCTTCAAAGCCTCATGTGGATGAGGTAGGATTTTCTTTATCAGACATAGTTGAATCTAAAATGTATGATGTTAGGATTAAGGAGGTGTGATCACTAAACCACCTATGATTTGGTTTAGCATGGTCCTAACCCTGGTAGTGTGAGTAAAATACAAGGAGCAGAAAGACACTGCGAAGGCTCCCCTTGTTGTCTTTGCTACCTTGTGCCCGCCATGTTGTTTCTCCTCTGTGAAGCCTGTCTGCCATCTCTGTCTTGGAGCCAGCCAACTATGGACTGAAAACTCTACCAACTCTAAACCAAATAAACCTCTTCTCCTTTAACATTAGGTATTCCATTTATGAACCAGCTATAAGAGAAAAGTAGCAAACACACTGAGTTCAATCCCTAGTACTAGGGACAAATGAAAAGGAATTGGGGTGGGTGTGGGAACTGTCTTAACTTCCCAAACCCAAATATTCTATCCTAACAAAATTGCAGAGTGGAGAATCACTCTCATTTGGATAAGGAAATGACCATTACAACCTGTTCACATGTGGACATACACACGCAGACAGACAGAAGGAGAGCGAGAGAACACCAGGCAGAAGTTTCTTACTTAAGGTAAGAACCTTACCTTACTACAAGTAAGAAACTGCAAGACTTCATGTTTTAGAACTAGCAGAAAATCACTGGGTAAGTCCAGAGACCCTGTTTCTGGTCTGTTTCCACTACTGCCAGTTAGGGGTCATGCCTTCTTGTGCCATTTTATCAATTATAAAAAAGTTCAAACTTCAAAACTTTGTATTCCAGATCAAATAATTTCAAACTATTCAAACCAAAGAAATAAAAAGAAAAGCCTATACAGAAATTTTTACTTCCTCCTATATTTTATCTGCTTATTGATAATAATTAAGAAGCACCCATTAAGTCATAATCTTAGTGTTCGAAAACTTCTCCGGCCTGACTCCCCAATGAATGTAAATCCATAGAGGAGGACGTGGCTACTAATTATATGTAAGGCAACAAACTGGAGAAAAGCAGAACAGCAGCCAAATGAGGTGTTTCAAGGTTACAAGTGACACTGAAGACACATCTCCCAGAATAGAAAATGAAATAGTGAAGTTTCAGCTGAGCTTAACGATGTCAAACTCTATACCCAAGAACACAGCCCTAGTTAGGTCCTCTACTCATACAGAACTGCATCAAACTAAAACTAGGTTAGAAAGGAAGAGTAAACAACCATTAGGACTAAGTTGGACAGGGGCCCCAGGACCCAACTAAGTGAAAGAATCCGGTTCATTAAAATCTACAGCATTTACTCCATTCCATGATGCCTCACTGTCAAAGCTGCATGGGAATAATGACTGAAAACCTGTCCTTCTAGCTTACTAAATACTTCCCAAACCTTAGTCCCAAGGAAAAGTACTGTACCTGTTTATTCTCTCATGTAAGGCCTATAAACTATCACCCTGACTCCTAATTTCTATTTTACAGTAGTTTGTCATAATAATTTCTGACTAACATCATTATAAATACCCTGTAATTACCCTGATTCAGGGCTTTAAACTTCATCAACCTCAGAACTGGTCCTTCCTCTCAGAAAATTCACAAGTATTATGAAGGGCGATCACTTAAAACTCCAGAACATTCTAGCCCTGGTTCTTTCTTTATCTCTACATGTTACCATGAACCTCAGAACAGCGCAAACATATCACCATTACACTATCTTCAATTCTGACTTTATCAAACCTTAATTTAATCACTAATAGCTGCCTTCAGTTTTTTTTCCCCTTGCAAATCCTTCCCTGCCAAATTCCCACAGTAGGCCCCAAATCATAAGTTAAAAATTCCTTGAACTACTCTTTATTTTTATGAAATCTAAATTCCCTAACATAACTTACGGGAACTCTTGGTCTAACTTCTGGACTACTTTTCTCATCTCACCTTCTACTGTCACTCCTAGCCATAGTCTCCACTTTACCTATACAGCAGACTCTTGACTTAGGAACTTGACTGGGCCCAGAGGGCTGGTTGCAACCAATACGGCCGAGGTCTGGATGTTCACCTGAGCACACGCTATAGACAACACGAGGCAGATCAATCTTTCATTAACCTAATTAACCCACGTTGTTCTTATGTCAGGCTGCTAGTAACTTGAGGGTCCACTGTGCTCAGCTTCTTGCAACTATCATGAGATTTCAAGTTCTTTGACCAACTGCCTTTCTGCATGCTACTCTTTCTGGGTAGGCAGGTTCCCCCAGTTATTCCTATAAAATCCTAGTGAACCACCAAGGTTGAGATTACACATACCTAACCTGTCTTATGAAACCTTTCCCAGTCTCTGTTCTCTTTTCACAGGGATGTAAAAGAATTTAATTAATTTATAATTAAATTCTCTGGGACTCACACAGGTTTCTCTGGCTACATAATGCTCATGTACTTCTCTGAGGCTTTAAGGGCAATTGCTATACCTTGTTCCTATCCCTGGTCTGCAGCTCCTTTCATGGTAGGTTTGGGAACTCAACACTTATTATTTACAAAATAAGAAAGCTTAACAAAATGCAAACTAAAGTCCCCTTCACAAACAATAAACCAAAAGATATATCACTCCTCAAGTAAAACAAAATTGCTAGACTCTCCTAGATTATTTAAACATGACATTAAAGTAAATCAGAAAGTCACTTTCACATCTCCTTTCTGCTTGCCCATCAATACAATATAATGTGATTAAATTTCCCAATAGAGGCTTAGGTTACAAGAGCATCCCTCAGAAAGAAACATATCCTGTGAGCTTTACATCATTTTACTGGATCTCAGAAATAATCATTTCCATTTATCTGTGAAAGCAGAAGACAGAGTTTGTTCAGATGCTGAAGTTATGTAGAGAACTGTGTGTACAACTCAGAGCTTCCCAGAACATTGTTTCTTAAAAGTAGCAGAAAACACATGCTAGGGAACAGTAAAGGAACTCCACTCAATTCTTAAATTTCACTGGTATCTATTACTTCATGAGATCCCTAAACAAAGTGTGGGGTAAAGGAGAAAGTGATCATTTTCCCCTGTTATGGTTAAGAAAAATATATTCAACAGCAGCCAATCAACTGGCTCATGTAGCGAAAAATGTTGAGTTAACACCATGATTCACTTGCCTCAGAATGCTCAAATAACAAAGGAAGTTTGAAAAGCAAAAAGAACTATTGGATAGTCCCTGTGGAACTTATAAAGTAAGAGCAAAGGGATCAAAGCTACAGGAAGGGTCTCTCTGATCTTGGCCTAGGTGTGGGCTCCACAATTCCAACATCCTCCCCAGTCCCAAGATCCTCACAGGTCTTTGTAGCGTTTCTGGAGCTGAGCCTGAGCTTTCAGATCTTCTTCCTGGAGCTGTTTTGCCACCTGGAGATCATGCTGGACCAAACGGTTCCTCTGAATGTTTGATGCCAAATGATGCTCGACTGGTACAAAACGATTGAAGAGAGGAATTAGAATACTCAGGCTTATCAGAAAGTCATGAAACCTCAGAATAAGATGAAAAATAGGATTAACATTTAAAAAAGAGCTTTACATCCAGCACTAAGCAAAAATGGGACCAAAAAGATTAATTTGTCCTCAATTCCATGGCAAAAAAAAATAGTAGTCCTAGGGGTCCTACACAAATATTTTGAGCCAAGACCAATACTTCCTCAATGACCACACACTGGCACTCTACT
Source organism: Thryonomys swinderianus (assembly GCA_004025085.1). Lineage (NCBI taxonomy): Eukaryota > Metazoa > Chordata > Mammalia > Rodentia > Thryonomyidae > Thryonomys > Thryonomys swinderianus. Next base: position 27,809 of record PVIC010010774.1, read on the forward strand.
TACTGACCTCATTTTTCAATTCATTTTATATTGACAAATGAGTTAATTATTCAAAAGTCACAATCACAGGCTGCCTGTACATAACTTAGATTTTCTCTGCATCAAAACAATGCAAAACTATTCATAAAGTCCATACAGTGACTTGGAAAAGGTGTTCAGGCCCCTATTTTAGGAGGTAAGAACAGTGTCTCCGCCTCTTGACAATTCTGCTTCTCACTGCGGCCTACCTCCTTCAGTGGAGAAAAAGGGTTGAGCTCCTGTTTTCCTCAGTTTTGTGACCTTTGGCAGACTGTCTGGCTCAAAACTCTGCAAGATTCATTTTTCACCCACCCAACATTTGCCCAGGCAAATCTTTCAGAGGGATGTATGGTGGAGCCCAGGGACTGTTTTCTCCCCATCTTATCCTAAACAAACAGCCTCAAGCTACCATGGACAAAAGAAAGCTGAAGGCATGCGAATGGGAACTAGTACTCACTCTCCTGTTCCTGCAGATTGTGAGCCAGGGTGTGGTCCTCCAGGACAGCAAAGTCTCGGCATACTGCAAAAGATGAGAAAGGACAGGCAGAAGGGTCAGTAGTAGTACTTCCATGTAAAAAGGAAAATAATTTTGCTTGCTTTAAAAGTATCAACTTTAATGTTCTGAGATGATCAAATCGATAACTTGCAATGCATCAAATATGCACTGACTATCACAACATAATGGTTAGTTCTGGTCTCTTGCCTGAAGTGAGGACATTAACCACAGAATCAGAACTCAGGTCCACAAATTCCTATCTGTGTACATAAGGGGAGGTAAGTCTTGCTAAAATAAAAGAAGAGAAAACAACACACTATACCATGGCTCTCAGAGACAGCTGAGTTCATGGTCAGAGGAGCAAAAGCCATCTAGCTTGTACCTCAGCCATCTGCAGAAAGAGGGATCCTTTCCCTAAGAGTTCCGTCTACAAGCATAGCTGGTAGAGTCTACAAGAGACACGTTAAAGGAAACCTGGTATTTACTGCCACACTCCACCACAGGACAGTCAAAAACTACCTTTCATACTTTCTTCTACTTAAATTATTATCATGTAATCACTTCTTTCTGTTTCCTCATTTTCCCCTCACAGACACGTGCTTGCCAACTTTACCCTCCTAACTCCAGGCACGAGCCCTCCCGAGTTCTCCTTATGCACTGGGGAAGCTTTCTATATAAAAAATGCAGAACTCCTTCTCTTATACAGACAGTGGCCCCTCATCCTCCCTCCTCTTGGCTGTGAGTAGAAAAACAGAAACTAAATTTCTATACTCATAATAATCAAGACATTAAAGCAAAACAAATACCAATGATTTGAATATCCCTTATAATTCCAGCCCAAAGAAAAAGAATTTAAAGTCCTAAAATAGTATTCTTTAAAAAATTATCTAGACATTTAGTCATCAACAGTACCAGACTATAGAAAACACATTTAAGATCATTATTTTAGAAAGCTCAATTGAAGCAATGTTCTTCCTCAGAAACAAAAAATAATTCCACTAAAAATTTATTTCACAGAAGTGATTTAGATTGAGAAGTGATGATGTAAAACCTCTTTGGGTTTCCTCATCTTTGCCTGGACAAACAAAAGTAAAATATCCCACAAAAGCCAGTACTCACACAGCAGCATACACATAGATATGCATAGTCACACACACGCGTGCATATACACAGACACACACACACACACACACACTACTGACAAGCAGAAATTTATTCTCAAGTATTAGCCAAGCACCAAGAACTTAAGCTGTATTTATGATGCCAGCACTGGTAAGGAAAGAAAAACAGTGAGACAATATTTCACCAAACTAATTCTGCTCAGAATTTTCTAAGATCTGAATGACAAATTATACTCTCAGTAACAAGAACTCCTTTCCCTCCATTCTAGTATGTGGAAGGAGTACACATTACCCACTCACCCCAGTGGAGCCAAGCTCAGCAAGTTTCTGCCCTGCAGAATGGCGACCTGGTAATACACATCTAAACAAGATGTCCGTTCCCAACTTTCTCAGTTACACTGTACAAATTAAGAAATAAATAGATCACAGATAGGCAAATACCAGATCTTCTCTTTGATATAATCATCTGTAGATGTACATGAGCTCTAGAAAGTATGACAGTTTCTGTAGAATGGGAAATCTCCAAAGGAAATCTGGTGTGGAAATATAATGAGGGGAAGGAATAAATATGATTCTGAAAGAAAATAAAAGAGCAGGTATATAGGGGGTGGGGAGGTGTGGGTGGGTAGGGATGTGGGTAAAAATGAGAATTAACGTGTCCTCTACTGGTACAAATTCCCCAATGTTATATGTGACTGTGAGATGTATATAAAATGTATCAATAAAGAATTCAATTAAAAAAAAGAATAAGTAATCTGCCTCCCATCATTCTTTTACACACACACACCGATACTTTCTGAAGATTCATTTCCTATGACTCAATCTTTACAAGTTTCCACCCATGTAAAAACGCCTAAGAATAACAATTATTCATTACGGACTATTTCTTTCAACTGTTGTCTGTTTTCCCTTTTTTGAACTGGCTAAATTTTCAGAACTGTCCTGTTTTTATGTAAATATTATTAGTAGCAGATGGGCTACAAACTCAATGCTTTCAGAGTAAGAATAAGCTTATTTGGTTAGCCTTAAGACATGAAAAGGCCCTCTACGAACAAAGAGGATATTCCAAGGGCCTGTTCTGTGTGGAGAAACTGTATCAGCCAGCCACAACTGACACGCACACAGCACAGCATGAAATGCAATGCACTTTCACTTTTGTTCCTACCTAAACACTCCTTAACAATATCCTCATTTTGCTTATGGAAAAACTAGAGCACAAAGAGATATCTTGAGCAAGAATGCCCAATAAATACATAAAATGAACTGGAAACTAAATAATCTCTTTTGGGTTTAAATATTTCTACTCAAAGATGAACTGGGGGACATGAGTGTGTGTTTCAGATATCAGAAATGTACATTAGGGTCTTTGAAATGAAAAATGAAGTGAAATTTCAGTAAAGATCCATTCAAAAAGGAGACTTTAAGTCAAGGAAACTATGGGACAGGACTTACTTTATCTATGTTCCAAAACATCAGACCTTCAGAAATGACAGTCGGATTGACTACAGGAAAAAAGAGCAATAAAATATTCCTTTCAGGTAAGTGGTAGAGTGCTTGCTTGGTATTCAGATGGCCCTACGTTCAATTGCTATTACTACCACTAAAAAACAACAGCAACGAAAAAATTCCTTTCATTTCAAAAATATTCCATGGATCACCTACAGGAAAAAAAAAAAAAACCTGCAGATACTACAGGTGAAAAATTTCAAAAACGTCTCCCTTTGGGACCCAAAAACCTATCCCCTCCACACCTCTCTGACTCTTCCTTGTTTTAGAAACAGAGGGTACTAAAATATTTTGTACTAATGTATATGAGATTTAAAGACAACTGGAATTAAGAAATAATACATATAATTTCTATGCTTTTATTTCCCTTCCAAAGGAAGGTGCCCCCAATCTAGCACAGAAGAATCTTTTAGAGTTCTAATAAAATTGAAAGAAAAAAACAGAGGAAAGAGAAGAGATATCGAGAGAAGAGAGGGATATTACAAAGAGATTTCATCCTAACAACAATTACTCTACATTCTCAGCTGCAGCAAAGCTCAGATTTTAAGAGTTTGGGATGACATGTATCACCTCTGCCAAAACCAACTCCACCTCCATCACCGGACAATAAAGGCACAGAGAGGCTGCTGGTTAAAGATGCTGAGCTACAGACCATAGATACTTTCCTGCACTTCTGCTCCAATTACGAGCGCCAGGATAGCAAACACCTTGAGTCACTAGTCACTCCAGGGCAAATTAAATTCTTCACTTTCACCAGAAGCTTGGAAATAAGAAAATAATATTTAAGTGATGTTTGAGCAATTAGTTTACTGAGGAATAAAGGATAAATGAAATTTCTGATTCTTCCCTTGCAGTGTAGCAAGTTTTCCATCTCACTGAAGTTAACAAAACCTAAGGTAGTGTGGGGAGGTGGCACCTACTTTGGGCTGATGCTAAACAGATAAAATGCACAGAGTTCTAAACTGTACACAGTTCCATCCTTGTTTATCTTGTTCCTGGTCAGAGCAGTTGATGGCAGAGACACTTTTCTAATCCAGTCTCCAAATCCATTTGGCTGAAAGAGAGGTGACCTTCTCCACAGAGATCCACGATACAATCAACTTAGATACCCCTTCCTACGAGTCTAACATTAGTATAGTCACTCCCTTTATTTCAAAGTGAACATCAACTTCTGTAACCCCTTTCTGAAAGACAAACAGATGGAAACTTTCATTCTACATGTTGTACTAATGACTGAGGGACTAGGTAACAAACACCAGTATTTCAACTATTTGGGGGATATATGGTTTGAGGCTTTATTTTCAGTTGTTTGTGGCTATGAAGGTAAAGAAAAAAAAAACAAACAAACAAACAGTGGTGTTGCTCAGTGATATGCAATGGAAAGAAACCCCTCTGAAAACACCGTGGTGTGCTCACCCCCCACTCACCGGAACTGGCACCAAGTAACTTCTGGCTTTTCCTCAAAGCCCAAGTGACCACGAAAGGTGAACGTTTTCTGTCAGTTCCAGACACTGCAGAAGCCGCAACAAGGCATTCAAGAAAGAGGATTTTTAAAAGTGTTCCAGAAAGTAGTGAGAACAATGGGATGAGTATGTTCGGAACAGGGGGAGGGTACTTTGAGGGGACTCATAGCAGTGTGTCTTCTAATTTAAACATCCACTGTATTTTTTTTAACCATACCTCATACTATGACTCTAGGTGAAATATCTCGCTTTTCAACTTAAATTTGAAAGTTTAAAAAAGGATATCATTAAAATCATGAGACACTATAGGATCATAATGTAGTCTATTTTCCTTTTTTTTTTTTTTTTTGAGACAGGGTCTCACTCTAGTTCAGGCTGGCCCTGAGGCTCACTATGTAGTCCAGGCAAGCCTCGAACTCAGCAATCCTCCTGCCTCTGCCATCCCGAGTGCTAAGATGTCAGGCGTGAGCCACCACACCCGGCCGGCACTGTGGTATGTGGTTATTGATTGCTGGTAGGTGTGAGTCACCACGCCCAACATTGTATGTAGTTGCTGGGATCGAACTCAGGACCTTGCACTTGTGAGGCAGGTGCTGGAACCACTGAGCTAAATCGCCGGCCCTATTTTCCTTTTTAAACATCCCTGTATTTCCAAATTTTTCCCATAAGGAAAATAATCGGAACCTCATTTTTCTGTAATAAAAAGAATGTTTTTATTCTAGTTTAACAATCTAAATAATAAAGTAACAAATGCTACCAGAGAAGAAAAGCAGGTGATTAAATTTATGCTGGTCCCATAAAGCTCCAGAATGAAAATGTTTTTCATGGAAAACAAATTATACAAATAAAACAAAGTTACACAATGTTTCAAATATGTCTGGTCTTTCTGAGCACCAAAGCAAGAGAGGAAATCGGAAAGTTGCTCAGTTCTTGTTATCAAAAAGGAGAAATGCTAGGTCCTCACTATAAATACAAATGTTGATTAGTACAGTATGAAAATAAAGTCAGTTATCATGCTGAAACTTAAAAGGCACTAAATTGTATAATGAAAAAGGTAATAAGCATGAGTTCTAAACACATGACTAGATAAGTTTTCAACGTACATAAACACAGTTAAGTATGGCAAAGGTGTTTTAAAAAGGAAAGCAACTGATTTAATCCCAACCATTTCATAAACAATTTATCAAAGTAAGTTTCTGAGTTTTTTTTTTTTTCTTCTAACCCTCAAATTCAAAGTTAAGTAAAAACCCCAGTAAGTCAAACCACTTTTTTGGAAAGTAGTTACATTACAATAACCACAGAAACACTAGATTGCAGGCAAGGGGGGTTTTGGAAATGCTGAGATAATGTAAGTCATCAAATGTGAAGTACTACTTTAATATCACTAACCACCTACATCATTATCAAGAGACCACAGAGTAACTGGGTAACTCACTGGAAAAGGGAAAACAGCTGAGTCAGAAATGCCCTTCTGTCAGGGTAAATGATTGGCGATGAGGGGCTCAAGGACAAAGAGAAAAACAGCAGGGTGGAGACAGCAATTTTAATCATAATGGAAACACCACTGGGAAGACAGGAGACTTTCTCTAAGCAAGTACCTGATTCAAGTTACTCTAACAGACCCAGAAAAACCCATGCAATCCACCTCAGAAGCTTCCTGGGCTGCAGGCACAGGTTTATGGATTGTGCTGTGAAGCCAAAATTTTTTCATGGCAGTAAGCAGAAGTTCCCCAAGGAAACTTCGTAACAGTTCAGACCTGGTCTAGTCTCAGAACTGCAGTTACAGCTATTAACATAAAATGCTCCAAATGAACTTCCTTTCTTCTCCAGAAACATTCCACCATCTCAGAATGAGCTCAATCAGAAGACTGTTGTGTCTAAGTCCCTAGCAAATTGATTCTTGTGTTCCTTTTACTTCCACCCACTGTTCACTAAGGCTCTCTCCAAAACCTCAAGTGGTGTGCATTCCACACAACATATAGATGGATGTAACAAGTATTAGAAAAGATCTCCTTAACTGCACCAAAATCTGTGTGTTCTATTAACGCATCATCATTCTATGCTCCAGAGTCACAAGTTTTTTTAGCATACTAGTCTCACATGTTGTTATTTCAATTTAAATTAAATGAAACTAAATATATTCATTCAGTTCTCCTAAACTCCTTGCCTCCCTTAAAAAACAATTACATAGCTGAATTACTTTAGAACTCTGGAATATTGGACCTTATATAAAGCAACCACTGTAAAAGTTACTCCTAATACCGTAAAAATGGGTAAAAAGGAAACATTTCTGCTATTCTTAAATGATTCATTATATATTAAATGAATTTATAAAATTCTGCAATTAAACAGAGAACTACCATAACTACTTAGATAACAATGAAACTCGCATATACTATTTTTTGTAATACAAGACACAGAACATTGGTTCCATGGGGTACCCAGTGAATATATACCACACAAGGAAGCAGCATAATTGATCATGGCGCTTTCGCACACTGAATAATCACATAAGTACCAGTACCACTGTGTACAATTTATTTTTTAAAGTTCTGTAATTAAAAATTATTCTGATGGAGTAAGTTACATCTTTTAGAAAGAAAACAACAGATAATGGACAAAGTGTAGCCCCAAAAGTAACACCATTATATAACCAATGGGACAATTTTGTTCGAAACCATTTTTTCTCTAAGAACGTTTAGTTAGTAATTATTTACTCTACTTGTACTCCTAAAGAAACTCCAACCTTCTGTTGCTCCCCTCTTTGAGTGGCACTTTTCCCAGCATTTCCACATGGCCTCAGTTTGGGAGCTAATTCTGTTTCCCTTAGCTAGAAAGAAAAGCCATGCATCCCCCCAAGCCTCTGTAGAATAAACCCAGTGAGGCCCATTAAAACCCAAATGATCACACCCAACCCAACTTCAGTACAAGTTTACACCAGGAAAGAAAAACCATGCTGGTTTGTTGGCTTCATACGACATGAACGTTTCCTTAAGTATTAGCTAGGGCAAGTCACAATATTTACCCTTGAGTCAGTTATTTCCACTTTCAACTTCTCTGCAACCAGACACTTTGGCTACTAATTTCTTTTTTATTAGGATTAGTACAGTTCATTTCAATTTCAAATGAGCAGTACTCAAAATTCCCAGGTGACTTTATGATAGAGATCATGAGACAAGCAGACAAGGGGCAATATTGTTAGAGTGCTACTTCCATAAAGAAAACTGCAGCACTCACAGTTCCATTCTGATAACCATCTGACAGAACACAAGAACACAGAGAAAAATCTGTGTATTTACATAACCCTCATTATGTAAATCAGGGATCCTAAGGCGAAAACAACGGCATGAGATGTCTTAAACTACCGTGCTATGACATCATATGTTCAGTTAACTGCTTGTGTTCACCGACTAGAAATGTGTTTCTCTAAAAGATACTTGACGAGATCATGGATTCATTCCTAGAATTAGCTCAGATTTATACGGATTGAAGGTGCCATACCTTGAGGACATACTCATAAGTGAAGCAAACAGGTCACCGATGTGTAAATACCGTATCTTTTCTCTGGTATGAGAAACTGAAGATGTAAATGAGTTCCAGAATATATGACAGATATTGCAAAATAGAAAATATCCGAAGGGAGAGTTGGGGTAAGTAATGAGGAGAAAGCAAAAATGTGACGGCAATTAAAAAAAAAAGTAACAATGCTCATGTATGGGGGGCAGGGGGTTCTAGGGTGGGTAGGGGAATGGGAAAAAATGAGAATCAAATCGTGTCATTTACTGGTACAAATTCTCAATACTGAGTGTGATCATGATGTGTATATATAATGTACCAATAAAGATTCAAATTTAGAAAAAGATCAGGAGGCTTATCTTCCTAAATATGTGAGTAGGGAAACATTCCCATCAAATCTCCTCCTCCATGGGTACGGTTTACAAAGAGTCAGGATTTCAAAGTTCACCCATAAAATTTCATATAGATTTTAAGGGTACTATCAACACCTGAGGTTCTCTATGTAAATTCATCATAGTGGGTTCATTTTCTTGAGGGAGAAGTTTGTATACACCTTAGTAATATTTAAGTTACATGTGAATTTTTGATAGTTCTCTGTCCAGCTAACAACAGCTGTAAGTTCAGCTGTACTATAAGGGGAGAAGCAAAAACCACAGTGACAGATTCCAATAACATTCTGCTGAGATCTATTTACTTTGTACATAGGGGCAACATATATCTTTCATGGACTTTGATCACTCTTGAAGAATCATTTCAGAAAGAAAAGAAAAACCAATTTTGGAGCTGGCCAGGATTCAAAGTCTGCTTACTTAGAAGCCAAAAGACCCTCAGGAAATTATTTTTTCTCTTTCTCCCTCAGGTTCCTCATCTGTAAAACAAGGAAAAACAGGGTGATGGAGGGAAAAAAGGAGGGAAAGGTCAATCAAGGGGTACTAAGTTACAGTCAAATAGGAGTAAGAAGAGCTGGTGTGCTATTTAAATAGCAGGGACATTACAATTATGTATTTCAAAAGCTACATGAAAGAATCTTTAATATTTTGCTATAAAGAAATGATAAACATTTTTTCCCATTCCCCTGCCTCCCCAAATGGGAAAAAATGAGAATTAAGCTTTGTCTGGAACTGGTACAAACTCTCAATGTCAATTGTGATCATAATGTGTATATAAAATGTACCAATAAAATCAATTTAAAAAAAGAAATGATAAATATTTGACTTAATTTAAACATTATGTAATTATCACACACAAAAACATGTCTAATTTTAAAGGTTTTTTAAATTAAAGTTAGAAAATAAAGTTAAAAGTCAGGACTAACTTAGATAAATTATATGAAGGGCCAAAGAAAGTGTGACTCAATAAAAAGTAGTTCAGTAAATGAAGTCTATTATTGTTACAAAGCCCAAGTTAACAAACTTTTATAATTAGTTATTTCCTATTAAGTATTTCTTGTAATCATGTCCAATTAAGGCAGTGGCCAATAATCCACAGAAGCATCTTCTAACAAGGGACAATTTCTATAACTCTAATGTATATTGTGTAATCTATGTACATTGTGGACCTCAATTTAAGGAGAAATCAGAATGTCCAGAACGTTTAATGAGGTCCATCACAACAAACTTTCACCAGCTGAATGCCCAGGATCGGAAAGCAAATTAGAATTCAATGTGAAAATTATGCAACTGTGAGGAAAAGATCACAATCAAGAATGGCACGACAATGCGTGGTCCACTGAGAAGCCCAGCCAGTCAAATCTAACCGACATGTTAACATGGAGAGTAAAAAGTTGGGCATAGTTAAAGAGTAAATGTTTTTTCCTAGTTTTTTATTCTGAGTTGCTCTAGGAAAAAGTGCCTGCCAAGTCTGTACTTGGGCACATGTATTATAGGAAATTAGATATTTCTTACCCAATTTTTAAAAGTACTATGACTTTACTGTGGCATAGAGGATACACACTGAAGGGCAAAGTCCCTCTTAACTTCAGGTACCTGCCACAAGTTTAGTCCTGGACCTATCAGCACTTGCCAAATGAGCTCTAACACGTGACTTACCAAATCAGAACCCCATGATCCGAGTCTGGGTTGCAGACAATCTGAACCGTCTTTAAGAACGCTCCAATTGAGAGGATTGTGTAACCCTATATAAGGAACAGATATTTGTCTCTCGATACAAACACATTTACAAATGTGAAAAACGAGCGTGCGCAAGGCTGATCCACACACAGTAACTGAAATGCCTTCTCCTATGCCAAACCCTACTTTCTTCTTTGTTGCCACTCATTTCACTACTTCTAGCAAACAAAATAGGAAACATCTTTTATTCATTTGTATTGCAGCTCTAACTACAAGTAAATCTTAAGATAGCATTTCAGTCAACCTGGTACCTAAAAAAAGGTAAGCTTTTCAAAAAGTCTTCATTACTGGGTTGAAATGAGGCTATGTTATTAGATACTAACTGTCCAAGGAAAACAAAAGTGGACTTTGCCATTTACTAAAAGGTTTTCCTGGGGCCAGATTATTAGAGTACAGCCTGTGAAAGCTAACACTTTCCTTCTTGAAGGCACCAAATTTTTCAAGTTCATCTGGAGCATGTTCTAAATGTCCTGAATTTTTTATGTAATGCTATTGAAACTGGGTTCAGCACACTTTACAGTATACTTATTTTAGCCATAATCCCACAGAGAAGGGAAAGAAAATCAGGGGCACCCTACATCTATGAGCAAGACAAGGTTTCTAAATACAGTACCTTTCTACTATAAAAAATGCACTGCCTAACTTGTAAGGGGGTCAGAATTATTTAGATGAATTAAATATATGCTTTATATATATACACATACATTTCTGAACTAACTACATATTATATAAATACTTACATAATATCTCCCTAGAAGTAGTTCATGTCTTTTAAAGCAGTGTTAATTCCTCATACACTATACGAAGCTAAATCAAATCTTTCTAAAATAAGTGAAATTAAACATATACATCCCCAAAGCAAAAATGCCAGAGCTTTACCTGCTGCCTTCCACCCTCAAGCCAAAACAAATGTGCACTATCTACATCTCTACATAGACGTAGTTTCTAACTCTAAATTTTCAGAGTCTTCATTAGGTCCCTCTATAGGCAACAGTTTTAAAAATATATCTTACACTTGACCAGTTTAGTTAAAAGTTTATAAGAACACTCTCCTTTTTATTCTAAAAATAAATGTAAGCTGGACATGGTGGTACATGCCTGTCATCACAGTACTTGGGAGGCTGAAGCTGGAGGCTCACTGCGAGTTCAAGGCCAATCTAGGCTACATAGCAAATTCAAGGCCAGCTTGAAATCCACAACACAGCTTCTCTCAAAAAGCAAACGTATGCATGCATGTATGTATGTATGTATATATGTAAAGGAGGAAACTGTGCATAAACAGTCTGAAGTTAATTCAACACCATCTAAGAAACAAACTGTATCTTCTAGTAACATCAACAAAGCTGACACATCAATGTACTGCAGATCACCGGGGTTTTATGTAATTAATGTTTAAAGATATATGGTTATCCCTTCCACAGAAACTACTATGGGGTAGACCCTAAGTAAATTTCAACACTAAGCAAACTCATAGAAATCTGAGAGATTAGGTAATTCTTACACAAAAAGTAAGTATAACTGAATCCTAGTCCTCTATTCCAACCCCCCATAAATTTATGTACATGGTCTCGGTGCTTACTCTCATCCAATTAGTTAAGGTACCTCAGGTTTGTCTGCACATTGAGTACACAATGTCACATATTCTGACAAGTTTTCTACAGTATCCTGTACATGTAAGACTGAGAAATTCTGGGACTAACCAGCTATACTATCCTTCTCTTGCAATAACTGCCAGATCAATGCAGAAAATGAGGGATGCTGCTAAATCAAATAAATAAAGTGGACTTTCCAGTTACAACTGGCCTGACATACAAACACCTTGGATTACAAACATAACTTTAATTTATAACCAAAGTCTTGAGTTATGAACTGAGTGCCAGCCACTTGTGCTTCCAGATGGTCTCGATACAGATTTAAGTAAAAGAGTAGAAGGAACACCACAGCATCCTTTCCTGTGTGGGGTTGAGAAATCCTGGGCCAGTGTCTCCCTAAGGACACTGAGATCTGCCTGTGCACACGAGACAGAGACTTTGAAGGCTGTGCAGAGGAGCCTGAGGCTTCAACTGACCAACCTGAGTTACAGCCAGCCCTCACAAATGAATCCAGTGTGTAAGTCAAGGGTCCACTGTGGTCCAAACTGAGTTCATGAAATACACAGGAGGGAAGAAGCAGGATAAATTCATGGAGAATCACCATTCAAGACAGGCCTGGGCTGGGAATAAACAGATTATATTTGGACAGTGGAGAAGGAAACACCAGGCAGAGGACTAGGGTTAGTGTGCACGAACAGTGAACTGGAAGAGAAAAAAATTTGAGTATTTATAGTGTAACACTGATAGTAACACAGAGATTCAGTGCCCACCAGCATACACAGAACTATACGGTACTCAGTTCTTCAGTTAACTCTCACAAACACAGTACTTGGCACTGTAAATATCTCCAATAAACAGATAAAGAAATTAGAATTTTAGAGATAATGGGTTCTCTGAGTTAGATAAGTAGCATTAAAAAAGATATAAAGAAGTTAGTCAACTCAATTTAAGCATCATACGCCAAACTGGATGTCAAACTAGATATAGTAAACTAAAGCAAATACTGCAAAATAATTCTAGGAGTTCAATTACTGAAAAGCACACCAGAAATGTGTAAAAATAATCTCTGTGCTTCTGTTGAAAATATAAGTCAAAATGATAGCTGTATTGCATACTGCCAAGAAAACAGAAAAGAATACATTTCATGTATCTTCAATCACACATAACAATATCTGTTCTCTACATTTTGGGGGAAATATATAAGGAAACCCATAAGTTAAGAACAGAAAGAAAGCTAAATAGAGTTTTGATAAACTTTATAGTTAACTAATATGAATAAGGCAACCTCAAAGCTTTCATCTTTTAAGTTCTATAGAAATATTCATGTTTCATTTGATAATTAGTTAAGAGACAAAAACCAAGAATTTCAAGGTAGTCTCTGGGAGACAAGCACCTTCAAGTTTTAAAAGCCAATGAAGCTAAGCATGGTGGCTCAGGCCTGTCATCCCAGCACTCGGGAGGCAGAGGCAGGAGGACTGCTGAGCTCCAGCCTTGCCTGGGCTCCATAGTGAGCTCAGGGCCAGCCTGAACTACAAAGTGAGACCCTATTTAGAAAAAAAAAAAAGCAGCGAAAACTTTACATAGTTGTAACATGGATGCTGCTCAATCATCCTGTTCAGCTTCACGTGGTATTTCAGCAATGTCTTCTTCAGTTGATGAACTTCAAAAATCAGGTCTATGAACTTTAATGGGAAAATCATAAAAATCAACAGAAAAGAAAATCTGATTACGGATACCCTTGAGCTTAATTTAAAATAATGAGGACTCACCACAGAAGCCTGAAAAACAACAGAAACAGACATGTCGATTTATAATCCAGCAATCATCTACTGAATAGAGAACATTTTTCAGATGAAGTCAGAAAGTGATTGTAAACCTAAGACACAGAGACAGATCAGCCCTTTGTAAAACAGGTACTGACCAGCCCAGCTGTTAGAGCAAATGAGATGCCCACGTGGGAAGAAAGACAACCTTAATTGAGATCCTTCACTACTCAAAAATTAGTGAATGTAATGTTTAAAGTAATTCACAGGGTCCTTTACAGTCAGTAAACAAGGGTGGCAGAGGAGAGGGAAAGTCTAAGTCATTCATAATTCTACTTTGTGCACTTAAAAAGTCCCCAACCAAAATTAATGGAAATTGACTCAGTCTTTATGACTCATTAGAAAAGCAAAAGGCAAAAGAAAAAAAAAAGTCCAGTGGAGACTCCCTTGGTATTTGGTTACTGGGGGATGGTATTAGAACTGAAAATGCTCATCAGCTACAAAGCCCTAAAAGTTTGGTAGTCAATCAAATACAAATTTCTAGGAAGGAGTGAGACTTAACTTATGCAAACATCCACACCGAGTTTTGAACAGAGTCAAATATTAAGCAATAGACAAAAGAAATAACAAACTTGTTTTTACAAGTTAGATCTGTGACAGCTGGTGGGGGGAGCTTGCCTCGCATGGGCAAGGCCCTGGGTTCCATCCCCAGCACCAGGGAAAACACACTGCACCTGCTGAATATTCTGCACTCTCCTCATAAAAGCTCCCACAGACCTGTACTAGGAGCTGGGCTGGCATACATCTTCTTCTTTTACATCATGTCACTACCCTAATCCAAGTCCCTAGAAATTTAAATGTCTGTATTTTTTTATTTTTTTATTTTTTAAAGATACCGAGGATTGAACTCTCAACCTTGCACTTGCAAGGTGGGAGTCAAAACCACTGAGCTAAATCCCCGCCCCAGGAGTTGTAATTCTTGTTCTTATCGAAAAGAATGTATATTTTTAAAAGTCATTACAGAGGAGCTGGAAATTTAGCTCAGTGGTTCCAGTGCCTGCTTCACAAGTGCAAGGCCCTGAGTTTGATCCCTGTAACCACATGCAATGCTAGGTTTGGTGACTCATGCCCACCAGCAATCAACACCACATACCACAGAGCCAGGTGTGGTGGCTCATGGCTCACACCTGTAATCCCAGCACTCAGGAGGCAGAGGCAGGAGGATTGCTGAGTTGGAGGCTTGCCTGGGCTACATAGTAGGCTGAGAGCCAGCCTGAACTACAAACCAAGACCCTGTCTCAAAAAAAAAAAAAAAAAAAAA